>JAQHUG010000109.1:2069400-2123402 GCA_028555095.1 Dicrostonyx torquatus
AAGAAAGGAATTGCATAATTCCTTACCTCAGGCTTTTGACCAAACACCCATTGGCAGTCCAAGGTAAGCATCAGCATGGGTTTGGAGGAAGCGAAATAAAAACTCCGACAGGAAAGGAAGAAGTCTCTGATGTCAAGCCTTAATACTCCGAGAACTCCTTAAATGTAACATTAAAGGATTCCTATATCATCTTGTGATGTCAATAAGCACTGTAATACTCATGTGCACAAATATTTTCTCGTCATAAAATCTGATTTATTGTGCTTCTATCAGTAAGAAGTTTCCCTCAGTCACCCTTCCAGACTTATCTTACCACAATAACAAGTACCCTTCAAGTGGACTGATGTCTGCAAGATGCTACTATTCCCTACTTAGTCACCAGATAAATCATATTTACTCTGGATTTGTAATCAGTTTCACTTTATTGCGTCCTAATTCTTCATAAAAGTGTATCTCAAACACAGTGCGCACAGTCACACTGCACAGACTCCTCAACAATGCAAGTGGCTTGAGAGTGTGAAATACTGATTTGCTTTTACAAAGATTATTACAGAAAAGGAGCCTCTGTGGGGAGAAAAAGGCATATGACAGACACAGTAATCTGTCCATGTCCTTGCACATGACCCACTGTGGAAAATCCCGGGGTTAGATGAGTCTTTAATTGTAGTATTGCACAACGGATTCATGTCATCCAGCCACACACATTTTCCCCATAGAAACATTTCCCAGCTGAATCTGTTTTCTTCCGATGTGCAGTTGTCTCTGGCCAAGTGCTCATGAAGATTATGAGATGTGCATGCTTCTGTTGACGTCCAGCTTTTCAGTCCCATGCAGACTCTGTGGGCTCACTGTCTCCTCCGGTTTCCTCAAGAGCTGAATATTCTGTTTCGATCAGTGGTTTCAGAAATTTCTCGACCTTGGTTAACCTTTTCTTGAGTTTCTGCTGCATCGACTCATATTCAGCCAAGATGCGGGCAAATCGTGTTTGCAGGAAGTCGACGGAGCTTTCCATTCGTGTGACCTTCTCTTCCAGGTCTTTGGGGTCACTGCCCAGATTTGCGATGTTTAAATCCAGTAGACCATCTTTCATTAAGATCTGCCTTCCTTTCTCTTCCAGCATAGTTTTGGCATCTGGGTACTCTGTAAGCGCTTCCATGAGGTCATCTTTCGAGAGGCAGAACAGGTCTGAGTAGCCAATGCTTTTAATATTGGCTGTTCTTCGGTTGCCAGCCTTGCTGCCTTTGATATTAAGGATGCTGATCTCACCGAAGTAGCTGCCATCACTCAACACGACAAACTGGGTGATTCCGTCGTCTGCCACCACTGCAAGTTTGCCTTCTTTGATGATGTACATCTCTCGCCCGATGTCCCCTTTCTTGCATATGTAATCGCCAGGACTGTACACCTGGGGCTGTAGCTTCAGCACCAGCTCCACCAACAGACCAGCTTCACAGTCAGCAAAGATGCGGACCTTTCTCAACGTGTCTAAGTGGACGTTGATGGCGATTTCTGCCCTTAGTTTGTCAGGTAGGTATTTCAAGACTTCTTTCTCCTCAACTGTTTTTTTGTTGGTCCAGAGGTAGTCGAACCATTTAATAACCCTCTTTTCCATATCTTTGCTCACATTTCGGAAATGCATGTATTGTTTGACAGCATCCACTCTTGCTTGAAATTCCGCCCTAGCTGCATTCATATTGGAAATCATGGAACCTATGTTACCGACAATGGTGGCAAAAATTAAAACTCCAATTAAGAAGTCAACTACCACAAAGATATACTCAGAATCCAGCACAGGAGGTGGAGTTTCGCCGATGGTTGTCAGAGTCAGCGTAGACCAATAAAGGCTGTACACGTATTTTCTAACCAAACGGCCAAATTCAGGATCATTCACATCAGGGTAGACCCATGTGTCATTCCCAAATCCAATAGCCTTCGAGATGGAGTAGTAGACACACGCATTCCAGTGGATAATAATGACAATGTACATGACGAGGTTGGAAATCCTAAAGATGTTTGGATAGTTGGTCCTTGTTTCTGTCCGCTGGAAGAACTCAAACATCCGAGAGATCCGTAACAGCCGATTTAACCTCACTTCTGGATAGTTCCACCCCATCTTGAAATACAGCAGATCAGTGGGTGCCATCGACAGAATGTCAAGTTTAAACTGCAAGTCTGCTTTATACTTCTTTATGAGTTTCTCTTTGTCTTTCACCAGCAATCCTTGTTCCAGATAACCTGCAACAGAAGAGAGAAAAGCCAGGCTGTCTCTGCTTGCCATGCCACCGTGATTTTTTTCTGTAGTAACTCTTTTTTAAAAATAATTTATCTAACTTTATTTTATGTTTGTTGGTAGAAGCTGTCAGATCCCCCTGTAAACTGGAGTTCTAGACAGTTGTGAGCTGCCATGTGGGTGCTAGGAATTGAACCCACGTCCTCTGGAAGAGCAGCCAACGCTCTTAACCGCTGAACCATCTCTCCAGGTCCCTCTACAGCAACTCTTAATCAGTTGTGTTTAGAACAAAATAAGGATACTTTTCAATAAATATATCTTTAGTTGTACAATGACCCCCTATAACCAAACCTACATGTGATCATAGAAGAGTCTGTTGTAGAAAGAGAAAAATAACACTTTTTAGTATAAAGGTAATATATAGATAGGTAAGTAGGTAGATTGATAGAATGATTGATTAATTAATCGTTTGATATATGATTTTGGCTACACAGGTAAAATCATTTCTCTAATGAATCACATTTATATTCTACAGCAATATTATAAGTTGCACATTTGGTTCATGTCCTCAATTTTTTTAAATCAACTGTATCTCTCTATACATTAGCAACAAGTAATCTAAACACAGAACTTAGAACAATCGTATTTATTTATTAAATATTTTTATGGTTTATTTAACTTTATTTTATGTGCATTGGTGTGAAGGTGTCAGATTCCCTGCAACTGATCTTCAGACAGTTGTGAGCTGCCATGTGGGTGCTGGGAATTGAACCCGGGTCCTCTGGAAGAGCAGTCAATGCTCTTAACCACTGAGCCATCTCTCCAGCCCCATCTCCTCAATTTCTGACACACACTGTTAAAGTCCTTATGATTTCCCGAGAAACCAAAATGCTAGTGGCATCTTTTGTTCTAATGTTTGGTCGTGGCCTCAGCTCCCGACGCAGAGCTCCTGTGGTAAAAGTATCTTTGTTTGTGAGGCAACCCCTGGCAGGCTCCTAGGTGGGGCTGGTCACCAGAAACACATTTACAAACTTGACATTTTTAAACTCCACCCCCACTTTCTCTAGGAGGAGAGGTGCTGGAAAGGAACTTAATTCTACTTTTTGTGTTATTTCTGTATGATAAAAGTCTTCTACAAAAATCATTGGCTTTGGTGATCAAGAGCATCCAAGTGAGAGAGCAAATGTAGGGTGTCAAAGAATGTCATAACCTAATTCTGTGTGGACAACAACTCCAGCTCTCAAACGCTTCCACACTTGTCCTCCGTACCTCTGCATCTGCCTGTTCACCTCTTTTATTATATCCTTTATTAATAGAATAAGCTAGAAAATGTTTTTGTTTTGTTTTGTTTTTTTTGTGGGTTTTTTTTTTTTTTTTTTTGGTTTGGTGAGCCATGCTAGCCAATAGCTGAAGCTGAGGAGGGATTGTGGGATGCCTAATGTATAGTTATTTGATGAGAAATGCAGGTTGAGTCTTGTGCCTGACGTCTGAAGTAAGGAAGAGCCTTATCAGGCCCAGTCTTTAACCTGCAGGGTCTCACTAACTCTAGTTAGCTTCAGACCCGACGACATTGTAGCAAACATTGCAGATACTCCTTGGCAGAATCCTAGGCCTGCTCTCAGAAGTGTGGGCACCCGCGCCGTCATCACACTGTTTTGCACGAACATGCTTTTCACCTTCAGCGTGAAACATCAATCTCCCTTCAGACTGCATTTGCCCTTCTCGCTCTTGTCCTGCAGGTTGTCCTTCATCACCTAGGATCTTCTCTTCTGGACTGTTCCTGTGGGCCTCGCAGGCTGAAGCCTTGTGTGAGAAAGGGAGTTTGTTTCTTCTCCTGCAGTGGCTAGCTCTGGCAGCTGAGCCCTGCACTGACCTTTAAAGAGCAAGTTTTCAGCGGCTCTTAGAGGCTTCTATGCTGTGTGTAGCATTTACAGCGGCGGCGGGGCTTTACACCTGCTTTCTAAACGGACTGTAAGTAGAGAGGCAGTGGATAGTAAACCCTACTTAAGGATACACCACCCTGAACTACAAAGTTTATATTTCCTGTAAAACCTCTATTAAGAGGCTTCTGGAAAGCAGTGACACTTTTCTTTGTGCCCTTTTAAAGCATCTCCGTATGTGGCAGAAATTGCCCTTTACCCACAGAGACTGACTAAGTATTTCTGTTCTTTATCCTTCTGCCTCGCATAAACCCAATGACTAAGATAATGAAGGAAAACCACCAATCCGCACTCAAAAGATTACTTAAGGGACTGAAGAGATGGCTCAGAGGGTAAGAGTACTGGTTGCTGTTCCAGAGGACTTGAGTTCAATCCCCCAGCACCCACATGGTAGCTCACAACATTCTGTAACTCCAGGCCTAGGGGATCTGACACCCTCTTCTGGCCTTCTCTGGTATTGCATGCACATGATGCACAGACAAATATGGGCAAAACACCCTTATACAAATAAATAAATAAAGGTTAAAAGGATTAACGTATCCTAGCAACATCTTTCTGGATCAGTTGGAGTGACCTAAGCCAGCGAGGGGGAACACATCACTCATGTTTTCAGCCAAGGTTGTGAGTTTACCTTGAAGAACAGCTGCGTGTAGATATTTCATCAGAGACAAAAGCAAGAAATTTCAGAAGACCCAAAGTAGATCACACATACCTACCTGTCCTTGTTCGTACGAACATGTCAACAACGTAGATTATGTCTGATACATAATCAAAAACGAGCCAGTATTCTAGGTAATCAGACTGGAGCTCATCAAAACATGCTCTATAAAAGAAAGATGTGCATAAATGAAATGACATGGAGACGAATTGGAATAAAAACCCCTTTGTGTATATTGTTTGTGATGAGACATACAGCATGCTAAGGCTAAACGGGTTTTTAGAATGCATTTAGTCTATCGCAGCTTTTCCAAATCATTCCTTTCATGCGAATGATTCATTTCCTCATATTGCTGAATTCTAACATCTTTTCCATCAGTACTAGTTGGGCTTGTATACATAGACATTAGGTAAAAATTAGCTGGGCATGGTGGCTCATGCCTTTAATCCCAGCACTTGGGAAGCAGAGCAGGAAGATCTCTAAATTCAAGGCCAGCCTGGTCTGCAGAGAGAGTTCCAGGACAGCCAGGGCTACAGAGAAAAAGCCTATCTTAAAAGCCAACAACAGGGGCTGGAGAGATGGCTCAGTGGTTAAGAGCATTGCCTGCTCTTCCAAAGGTCCTGAGTTCAATTCCCAGCAACCACATGGTGGCTCACAACCATCTGTAATGGGGTCTGGTGCCCTCTTCTGGCCTGCAGGCATACACACAGACGGAATATTGTATACATAATAAATAAATAAATATTTTTTTAAAAAAAGCCAACAATAGCAACAAAGAATACACTGTTTCACTGGGGATCCTTCCCCTGATAAGGTGCTCGCTGAGCAAGCATGGGGATCTGAGTTCAGTCCTCAGAACCCACATTAGCCATAGTGACATCAACAACAGAACTGCCGGTTGGCACATGCTTGTCATCTTAGCTCTGGAGCAGCAGAGAGGAGCATGGCCGCACGTTTCACTCCAGCCAGTCCAGTCATATTGGCAAGTTCCAGGTCAATGAGAACCCCTATCATCCTGAGGACACACAAGGCTGACCTCTGGCCTCTACACACATATGCACACATGTGCATGTGCACCCTCACACACATACCCCCTACATATGCATAAAATAATAAATGGCTTAAAGCTAAAGTCAAATATCACTGGGTAAAAATCATTGATCACGAAGCTTGCATTCCCTGTCTGTACCCAAAAAGTTTCAGGGAAAAATGTTCCTAATCTTGAACAACTGAGATTTTTTTTTTTTTTTTTTTGGTTCTTCGAGACAGGATTTCTCTGTGGCTTTGGAGCCTGTCCTGGAACTAGCTCTTGTAGACCAGGTTGGTCTCGAACTCACAGAGATCCGCCTGCCTCTGCCTCCCGAGTGCTGGGATTAAAGGCGTGCGCCACCACCGCCCGGCTCAACTGAGATGTTTCTAAAAGATACCAGATCTTTCATTGCTTTCCATTATGGGCATTATTTTTATTTTTTGATAGACAGAGAATTGCAGTTTCTCCTAGTGTCCGAATCCCATGACTGAACAATTAGAAGTTTAACAGAACACTTCTACTCTCATCCCCATCCCATCCCAGGACTGTGTGTCCACACACGTTGAGAATCAAAGACACCCTGGCCTCAGGTAAACACATTTAGAATGATTCAGCCACGTTTCCCAACATAGAGTGGAGAAGATTGCCCCAAGAACCCTAGGTCAAAGTATGTAGACGTCTAAGTGTTTTGATGTCACAGAAAAAAAAAAAATATATATATATGTAAACCTTGCAATGATCATTGTCCAGTTGTACATCACAGGTAAACTGATACAAAGCAGCCAGTTGTAGTACGTGCCTCCTGAAGGATCAATGATCACCACTTCTTTCTTCTCCCTAGCCACAATCAGAAACAAAGAGGACAATTATTAAGAAACAGGCATATTTGCATTTATTATCTCAAATATGGTATGCCAGTCAACCATGAGTAAATAGAGGATGGATCCCCTTAACTTAGGAAGATTAGCTCAATAATTATATTCACCATAAAAAAACTGGCTAGTTAGTATGGGGTGAATAGGCAGTTAAATCACCAGTCCTACGTTGAACCATATGTTAGAATTTCACTGAAGCCCTATATTTCAATGATGCTGTCAGCTCTATACCTCAACCACTGAGTGCAAATAAAGATATAAATTACTGGAAACTATAGAGCTCCCAACAATCCTCTGTAAGGTTAAGGTTGATAGAATGGTGACTTTGCTACCAATTCCCTTCCCCTATCTGGAAACAAAATGACCATGAAGTACACTGTTTGGGGAAGGGGCATGACTCAGCGACTCCTCTGTAGAGAAAAACGAACAGCGCAGCACAATTTAGTATAGTTCTCAATCAAATGTTTTCAGGAATGATCTTTGAGGGAGGTAGTAGAGGGCATAAAGAATAAAGGAATAAAACACTTGATCAACACTAGACTGTTTTAAACGTTCTGGTACCAAGCCAATATCTTTAAGAATTTTTTTTTCCTTGACAAGCTTCAGCAACTTTCAGAACAGGCACAGGTAGTTGAGTTGTTGTTTGATAGGTTGTTTTGTGTAAATGAGTTCAGAGAACAAGTTCTCTTTGGTAATTTTGTTTCTTTAAAAGCTTTGCAAACATAACATTGCCTTACTCCTGGGCAATTCTAGATTTCGCCTGTCTGCTTGAAAAGGAGGCCCTCAACAGCCAGCGTTTGGAAGGCACTGTGCTGTTGCCAAAAGCATCCTGGCTTTGGGATGCTTTCAGACAGTAGAGACTGCTCCAAAGTGTTGAGATTATCAGGTTTTTATTTTGGTCTTTACAGACTAATGAGCTCCTAGGAACCCAATGATCACCATCCTGAATATTTAGCCGGAAGTTCTTCCTCAGCGATGCTTCTGAGGGAGATTTAACCAACACAGCAGAAATCCTCAATTAGAAAATTCATAGTTGCTAATTTTAGGGAACCTAGAAGAAAGTTTTTAATCTCTTTTGAGAGCAATTTACACAAAATGTTGTTCTTATTTAAGGACATTTGTCTTTGCCTGGGGCTCTTTGCTGCAAAGCTCTCTCCATGCTTTGGGAAATTTTACCTACGTCTAAAACCCATTGCAAGCTCATGTCTGTTTCCAATGCCAGAAAAACTATTTACTCTTCCTTCTTGTCTTTGCCTTTCTCCTCCTTCTTTTTCTTCTCTTCCTTTTCTTTCTTCTTTTTCTTCTCTGGGTCCTTCTTATTTTCCTTTTTATCGTCTGCCTTGCTGGAAAAGTTGAGCATGTATTGTTACCTTATGCCAATAACGCACAGGCAGAAAGACATTGAGGGGCATTCATGCAGTCTGCTTACCTCTTCTTCTCCTTCTTCTTTTTCTTTTTCTCTTTTGGGTCTCTAAAGAAAAACAGCATCTGTCACGTGATCACACCATTCAACCCCAGTTTCTTTCTACTTTCCTTCCATTGAGCAAGGATTCTTAGCCTTGCAAAGTCCTATCACGGTACTCGGAAACTAAAACGGTGGCCAAAATCAAACAGGTATCCACACAGATAAGCTAAACATGTCCAGGTTAACAGAAAACAAAAGTTGAAAAAGACAGAGGAAGTAAAATATGTAAAAAAAAAAAAAGAAAGAAAGAAAAAGAAAAAAACCTCACTAACTTTAAATAACTAAGTCTCCAAATGAGTATACTTCCAGAATTCTAATATGTGAAAGTAATGTTTTTTTTTTTACTTTAAGTGTTTGATACAGTTCATATATATATATATATATATATAAATTAAAACATTGGGACTCTCAAGAAAATGCCATTAATTCTTTTTCAACGGAATAATCTTGTTGATAGCATTTTATTTTG
Source organism: Dicrostonyx torquatus (assembly GCA_028555095.1). Lineage (NCBI taxonomy): Eukaryota > Metazoa > Chordata > Mammalia > Rodentia > Cricetidae > Dicrostonyx > Dicrostonyx torquatus. Next base: position 2,078,068 of record JAQHUG010000109.1, read on the forward strand.
TGATTAGTAAAAAGCTCTGTGATCATTCAGTCAAGTCATGAGGTTGGACATTAACCCAGAATATGATCAAGCAGGAGACCTGAGACGCAACATGAGCCACAGGGAAGAAGTAAGCTGCTGAGAAGGTGGATGAGCACACCATGCCACCCCATGTCACTTACCACTATTTCATCCGCACCCACCCCTCACGGCCTACCTGTAGGAAGGATTTTTAAGGAATAACTATTGGAGCATAAATCGTGGATAGGTCAGGTTGGCAACCCCAAGGAGACTATGTTTATACTATGACTATCTACAAGTGGTTTGGGAACACAGTGGTGTAGTCAATCTCCCCAGTGACACAGCTTCAAGTATCATTCAGTCGGTCACTTTCTATGGAAAAAGTATGGCTAGCTTAAGGCTACCTGAAGACTCGCAAATGCCTTAACTGCTTGGTTAAGGACTTAGATGGAAAAAGGATAGAATGATCAGGCAGAGCAGTTCTAGAGAAAAGGTAGACTAATAGATTCATGGGTACAACGTTTGAAAATCTCTGTATCCCAGGGAAGGGAACAACCAAGTAGACTGGAGGACTCAGCTAGCTGATAAATCCAGCTTTCCTGTGGCATCCACATGCTGGCACAGTCTAGTTAAAAAATACAGCGTCCACGGCAACAAAAAACAAAGGCCATGATTGGGCACAACATATGGCCTCCTGCTCACTATAGCTAGTGTTGAACGTCTTGCCTTTAGTTACAGGACATTTGGATCATGTAGGTAACACTGTTGTTATAACATGACTCCCATGCTTAGCTCTTAAGGAGAGTAGTCACTTGATGGCAAATTAACTGCATCAGATCCTTGTCAACAGAGAAAAGACATCAAATATTTTGATACTAACTGATTTATATTGTGACATATATTGCTTTTTTGCCACAAACTTGACCAGTTTCACTGTGTAGGTGTTTCTAAAGTATGGCCACTTATACAGACTGCTATACAACATCCTTTGTGTCTACTTTACAGAAAAAGAAAAGTGGCGTTGGATACTGCCTTGGATAGGGTTACTACTGCTGTGATGAAACACCATGACCAAAAGCAAGAGAGAGAGGAAATGGTCTGGTGCAGAAGCCATGGAGGGAGTGCTACTTACTGGCTTGCTCATCATGGTCTGCTCAGTCTGCTTTCTTATAGAACCCAGCACCACCAGCCCAGTAATGACAGCACCCACAATGGACTTGGCCCTCCCCCATCAATCACGAAGTAAGAAAATACCCTACAGGCCAATCTTATGGAGGCGTTCTCTCAAGTGAGGCTCCCTCCACTCCACTGGCTCTAGCTTGCATCAAGTTGACATAAAAGTAGCCAGCACAGACACTGAGTTTGGAATCTAATGGCCCTATGGTATACTCCAATCAGAAGTGTCTGACATGGTACAGGAATGTAGTGAGCACCACTGAAATGTTGCCATGGAGTGCAGATTTCTTGAAGGTGAGTTACTAGAATCCAGGAAACTGTGTGTGTGAAAAGAGACTGGTCATTAGGTGGTGCTCTACACCTATACATGAATAGAATGAATTAGTCCAGGAACTGAGGTACTTAATTAGGGAAAGTACACTTCCCAACCCTGCACATCTAGGTTTTATGACTCTAAAGGTCCTCATTTGATGAGAGAGCATCTACACTTTTGCCAAAGAGAACAGTTACAGCCCTATTAAATATTAATCGATGACTAGTCCCTGGCCACTTTCGACTCCTCATTCCAAGAAACCAATTGGCAGAGAAGAATCAATCACCAGACTGAAAAGTTTATGATGCTGACATCCAAAGTAGGCAGCGCTGCTGTTACGTAATGAAAAGGCAGAGAAGTATCTGATCCATGATGATATCTTTTGGAGTTCCCCAGCCCATCTTTGATAGTGGATGGACAAGTCTAGTAGCCACATCCCAGGGAAGGCATGGTGATTAGCTAAACGTTTGCATTTCCCTAGACCGGGAGAAATTCTGCACAATCATGAGAGGGCTCTAGACTGAGTAAAAGTAGATAAGGGGTTTCTGTGTAAACCTCAAAAACATCTAAATTGTCATGGATCTTTCTGTATCCCATTGACCTTCTTCTTACAAGCTTAAACAGGACAAAAGAACATTCAGAGGCCTGGGAGAGGGCAGCCCAGAATTTTTCTTTAAAAGAGTGGATCTGAGCAGGGATCTGAGCAGGGCACAGCTGGGTTGTGAGGCTACAATTACACATAGGTTTCAGGTATTCATTCTCCACGCACCAACACTTGAGTGCTGGCAACTCAGTTTCTTCTTTCCCTCGGAAGGAAGACCTAGAACAAGGAAATCACTACCATTTTAAAATTTATCTCCCAGCTTCCTGGGGCTGCTCTCATTGGATGACTCCGAGTGACTGCAAAGGCCCAGGTCTGTGACCTGAGGATGATGAAAACACATACAGATGCCAAAACTCCCCTAAGAGCAAACCTCTCCTCTGAAATCAGCATCTCCCTCTGCCCAGTTAATTCTGTCACCTCTCACTCCCTTCCAGATGTCATGCCAAAAGGCACATCCCATAAATATCTGCACACAGACCTCTAGCTCAGAGGCTGTTTCCTGAAAAATGTGGCCCAAGGTACATGGGTTCAGTGTTGTGTGACCTTTGGCATCCATTCTGTCCTAAGGAAGGGCAATTGCATATATAACATGGACCCTTTTAAAAACATTTTCAAGGAAATGAATAAAATATATACATGTTACTTTTAATAAAGAACAGCTGCATTTTTCAGATATAAACAATATATATCTGAAAAAAGCAAACAGAAAAGCAAACAGAAAAATAATAGAATGTCACCTCTGTTAAATTAGTTCTGTTAATTAGTATTAGCTATATATATCTCAAATGCAGATACTGTTAGTTATTGTTACTTGTTTTCATTTTCTTCTGAAGATGTACTTACTGGTCTTTGTTGCTGCTGTTGTTAACATTGAAAAGAGCCATAGTGCCTGGCAAGTACTGCTCCCTGGAAGAGGAAAAACACACAGAGAGCACAATGACCACCCTGCTCATGGTCAGCAACTGCCTTAGAAATCAAACGACTTACAGTTCCTGCTCACTTCATAACATTGCCCAGATTACTACTTAAGATGTACAGAACTTCTGTGACACACAGCTTGCCAGAAGCTAGGGCATTGACCCAAAGTGGTTAGCGAATGACTGCTGGTTAAGGTGCACACCAAAAATGAGCATCATCTCTGGCCTGGAGTGAGGCCAGAAGGATGGTACCGACTTCCACCAAAAGACCCCAGATAGTCAGAGAAGACAGAAAGAGGAGGAATAAATACTTCAAAGAAATAAGTGGAAAGCTAGAGTTAGACACAGGAAGAAATAAAAAGAGGGAAAATGATAACAAAGAATAAAATACATTTCATGGGATCGGAAACCCTGATCCCTACTTTACCACACTCCTTCAACTTTCAATGGCTTTATTTGAACATGACTGCTTTACTTCCCGTACGGACATTATACTTTTCTAATCTCACATTTTCTGGGAGCAGTTTAGAGAATAATAGCCTACCCTTTTGTATGTAGCTGCTCCAGGACCCTGAAGAAGGAATTCAAAAAAAGTAGGAAATCAAGGAAATGTGAGGACCCAGACCCACCCAAGACTTTCTAAGAGGCCCTGATGATAAGACAAAGGCAACTTTAGTTCTCTGTCATTGTCCAGGAACAGATTTGGCAAGGCCAGTCTGAGACTGGAGCCAGGGCCTCGAAGGAGTCAAGATCATCCTGAAAACCCAACTCTTCCCTGGGGCTGTGATTATCCGTCTGGAGGCATCTGTGTCTGAGATGTATTCTCCTTGCTAACATTGTCTGATTTAGCTCTGTGCTGCCCTTGGCCATTTTCTTCCCGCGAATAGTATATAGAAAGCTGTACTTCTTAAAGATGCTCGGCATAAGTCATCAGTTTATGCAATACGGTCTGGTCCCAGTTATTGCTTCGTCTTCTCTTTTTCTCATCTTCATCTCCCATCCCCAGTTCTCCTACTCAACATCTCACTGTTCGAGACCCTTATTCCTGCAGGTTCAGGTCAAGGGAGGAAATGGGGCAAGTTTCTGAGGAACAGGCATTAGTTTCAGGGAACATGATGGGGAATATTTATGACTGGGAACCCTGGGGTCATAAATAATTAAACATCAGCAGTTTTCCAAAAGAGGGCAAAGGTAAGGGACAGAAATAGCAAGGTACTCATGAGATCTTGCAAAGTATCTCATTGACAAGAGCATGTGTCAAGCCACTCTGTAGAAAGAACAGGAGACTTTTCATTCCAGTGATATTTAAAAGACGCATTTCAGAGGGTAGACGACCCTGCTCACCTCTGGGATGGTCCTCGCCTTCTGTGTGAGCCATTTCTAAAGAAAGAGTCCTCACTCTCTGCTTCAGACAGAGAGGCATTGTCATTATCGTCGGAAAAGGAGCTGCCATTCAAAGGGAAGCAGAGGTGTCATCAAGGTGAGCCCTCACTCCATCACTCTGCACCCCTCTTCAGACCCACGCACATGTATGGTTAGAATAGGTAGGAACATAGCACATTACAGAGTGTGCGCCCAGAGACTGCTAGGAATACACTCTCTAGGTCCTCAGCATCACTACTGTTTGATGCACTGGTGGACGTCAATGTTTATCCAATAGCAAGTGCAGTATCTAATTTTATACATATTTCATATGTATAAAATATATGAATGAACTACCACTTCCTGATATTTCCTTCTATTAAAAGAAAATCCTATCGCACCCATATTCTAGTCACTTAAGAGTAACTATTTCAAATTATACTATCAAATTATATTATTAGATTTCATATTCTATATACCTTTTCACATCAATACATAGCAATCGATGTATTTGGATTTTGTATTTCCACAAATACAAAAAAATGGGGAAAGACCCTATTTGTGAGTAAAGAAGTGTTTGCCATAGTCACTTAATAGGTGCCTCCATAAGCGACCCTTCATAACACTCTTCATGTGATAGGCAAGCTTCGCTTGTATAAATACATTCACTAAATTGGATAGATTATGAATTTTAAGAATATAAATTACAAAGCTAAGCCTAGATAAATTAAAACAAAAACTGTGCTTGCGTTAACAAGGCATGAGAAGGAGCATAGCTTCACCTGCACGCTCCGTTTTCCATCCGTCGGATTTCCTTTCCAGTAGCAGGGACGATCGCATTGGGGATACTTACAAAGGATTGCCACGTGTTGATAATATTTGTCTTCATGGTGAGGCTATGTCTGAGAAGAAATAAGAGTTGTCAGTGAGAAGACTTTTTTATGTTCTCACATCAGAGGCTGGGCTGCGACAACACAGCTATACTGAGGAGGAAAGCGTGTCCAGGCTGTGGTTCCTCAACTGAGCCATGCTGTTCCACACACCCGTGCCTTTTCCCAGGACCCCTGGGACTGATTCTAGGCAGGTGCTACCCATCTCTTGAGTCCGATGCAAGGACTCCTCACCCGGAAGAAAGCTAACCGCGTCCCCCCTTCTCTGCTACAGCAATGGACACCTATTGGAATAATTCCCTCATATGCTAAACCACCATGTTCTCCATCTTCACAGCTACACTGTAACCTTTGTAGAGACCTCCTCGGTGTGGCAGGGTGCTTGGCACATAGTAGACATTCAAGGAACAGCTGCTCATTGAGCAAATCCTGTTTTGTTTTCTGTGATGGGGACACGCTATTGTTTCTTTGATGTTGTGAATAGAATCTAGGGCCTTACACGTGGCAGACGTGTTCTCTACCACTGAGTTCTACTTCCAGTCCCAAATCTTGTTACATTTTAACAACTCTATTTTACTCACATAGCTTTTCCTCAGAAGTTTTTAAAATTTGGTAAATTTACAAGGATTTTTGAAACAGTTGTTGGGATGTTAAATACAGGGCATGACCCATAGCATCCAATATTCTCCCTTGGCTCATAGCATCCAGTCCTCTCTCTTGGCCCACAGCATCCGATCCTCTCCATTTATGATGTGCTTTTGGGGTCCACCAAGACAGAACAAAATAAAAATACCTGCATTTTTCCAGAGTCCTGTGCAGTTCAGTTTCTCAGTGTCTTTAAGGATTACACAGTCATATATGCATCTATGATAGTTGGAAAGCAGAACTGAGATTTAAAAAATCAACAACAGACAGCAAGAAGAGGCAAGGGGTCAGGCAGTGGTGACCCATGCTTTTAATGCTAGCATTTGGGAGGCAGAGGCAGGTGGATCTCTATAAGTTTAAGGCCAGCCTGGTCTACAGCGCGAGTTCTGGGATAGGCTCCAAAGCTACAGAGAAACGGTCTCAAAAACCAAAAACAAATAAGCAAGCAACAACAAAAAGAATAGGCAAGGGAACCCCTAGGTTTTCTAAGGCAGAAATCCCTGGCCAGTCAGTCACCAGTTCTCTGGGTCCTAAGAACCAGGCGTTCAGCTTGTACTGGGGGACTGTAGAAAAATGGGCAGCCTCACAGATCTGGCTCCAGGATAAGTGGTTCCCTGAGCTCTGACTCACAGTTTAGAAGGTGTGTTCCTGTAAAACTGCTCCAGTGCCACTTTCTCACTAACCTCCTAGATGAGAGAGGGGAGAAGATGCTATCTGCGGGGCAGGTCTGGGATGCTGCTTGGAACCATGCTTGGAACCCAGCCTGGAGCCTGTTACCCCCAGCTTTACAATGGCCCTTAGGTCCTGGTCCCCCAAATTAAAGCTCAGAAGAAGAGAAGGGAGCAGGGAAAAACTGGTGTGCCATCTTGTGTTTGAAAATGACCAGATTCTTTTCTTGACTGTCAGTACACAGAGTGCTGGGAAACATTGTCAAAATGAGAGTCATTTGAGAAGGTGAGTATGTAAAAGGCAAGCAAGAAGGAAGATGGAGAAGTGGGAGAGGGAGAGAAAGGCTGATGCAAGATCCAGATTTTATTATTTGGAGAAAATATAAGAGTAACATTGGGTCTGGGGAGAGGGCTTGGTGAATAGATAAAGTACTTGCCATGTTAGCATGAGGACCTGGATTAGACTCCTGGAACCCAATGCCAGGCAGGTTTGGAATCTGTAATCCCAGAGCTTGGGAGACAATGACAGGATCTCCTGGCAACTGGCTAGCTAGACTGGATAAATTAATAACGTCTGGGTTCAGGGGAGAGACTCTGAGTCAATATATAAGGTGGAAAGGGAGCAAGAAAGGAACCTGGCATCAACCTTTGGCTTCCACATGTATGTTTACCCATACATGAATATACACATAGTAATATACATATGCAAACATGCATACACACACCACATACACAGACATAATAAAATAGAATGTTAGTGGCCAAACTTTTCTGCTGCTGTTTGAAGATATGCGTAATATTTTCTATAATTTACTGCAAAGTTTTCTGTTAGTCTAAACTTTCAAGGCAATCAGAATATTTTCTCCTTAAACGCACTCATAAGTCATTTGTTGAAGGACCAAAAATCATTACAAAGTATGTCTCAAGTTCACAAGTGTGGGAATTTGAATGTAATTGGGCCCCATCATCTCATAGGGAGTGGCCCTATTACGGGGTGTGGCTTTGTTGGAGGAAGTGTGTCACTGTGGGGGCGGGCTTTGAGGTTTCTTATGTTCAGGATACTACACAGTGTGTCTCACTTCCTGTTGCCTTCTGATCAATATGTAGCCAGCACAATGTCAGCCTGCATGCCACCATGCTCCCTGCCATGATGATAAAGGAAGGAATGTCAGCAACTGTAAATGAGCCACCCTTTATGAAATGTTTTCCTTTATAAGAGTTGCTTTGGCCATGATGTTTTTTTTTTCACAGCAATAGAAACCTTAAACTAAGACAAGTATGAGAAGAAATTAAAAGAAAAATGAAGCCGGTCCAGCAGATAGCTTTGGTGGTGATGTGGTTTCCATGCAACCTGAGTTTGATTCCTCAGAGTGTATATAATGCAGTGTGGTGATGCACGTCTACCATCCCAGTGCTGACAAGGCAGAGACAGCAGGATCCCTGGGGCTCGCTCGTCAGCCAGACTTGTTAAATCAGAAAGGTCCAGACTCAGTGAGTGGAGAGTAATTGAGGAAGACACCCAGTGTCAATCTCCGGCCTCCCCACATTGCACCTTCCATGCACACACATGTACTCATGTACCCACTAAGCACACACAACTAAAGATAACAGTGATGCAGAAACACCCTTCCTTCATCCTAGGAATGTTCTGTTAGCTGTAGAACTGCTCTCACTGGACAGAAATCATGCTGAGGTGTCGGAAATCTAGGAGCTTTGATAACTTGGTTCATTTCGCTACATTGTACATAACTTTGTTCATTTCGCTACATTGTACATAACTTTGTTCATTTCACTACATTGTACATCTGACAGTGTGCATGGCAGGCATGTTTACATTTATGCTCATGCTGCTCCCATAGCACGAATTCTTTTTCAGTATTGATTTTGTGTGTGTGTGTGTGCGTGTGTATGTATATGCCTGAGTGTGTATGTATACAACATGTGTGCAGGAGCATACAGAGATCAGAAGAGGATAGGGCCTCCTGGAACTGGAGTGACAGACAATTATGAGCTGCCATGTGGGTGCTGGAATCTGAAACCAGGTCCTCCACAAGAGCAAAAAGTTCTCTTAACTACTGAGCCACCTCTCCAGCCCCCTGTAACATGAACTCTTCATTGCTTTCCCAGAAAGAATCCTACTTGCCGATCAGAAACCAATTCCTCTATCCCCTCTGTGATGACTTCAGTAATTTTGGGGGGAAGGAATTCATCACACATTTTTGTTCCCATGGTTCTCTGTGTCTAGCTCTTAATGCACAGATACTGAGGCGCTTGGCCCCTTGGCAGTGTGCACTTTTGAGAAAATTTTATCCAAAACCATCAATCATAATATTTAGCATATACTAAAGCTTCTTAAAATATAAATACAAATGTGCCAGTCCTGGACCAGGTCCTTTGTGCTAAAATATTATTTTAACTTTCAGTGAAAGCGTAAGTTATGAAGCAAGCTCCACAATTTGTATTTACTTTTTTTTTTCAATACAGGGTTTCTCTGTAGCTTTAGAGCCTGTCCTGGAACCTGGAACTAGCTCTTGTAGCCCAGGCTGGTCTCAAACTCACAGAGATTTGCCTGCCTCTGCCTCCCAAGTGCTGGGATTAAAGGCGTGCGCCACCACTGCCTGGCTCTGTATTTACTTTTTATGATTTAAAAAAGTATGTGTTTGCAACTGGACACAATGCTGAAATCAATGGATAATGGGGAGTCCAATCCCAATACCTACATATACATCACAAGTCCTACATATATGGCTCAGGGGACATCAGGAAAGAGGAGGTGGAAAGATTTTTAAGAGCCAGAATTTCACACAGAATATCTGCTGTGAGATAATCTGTCCTAGAAATGACTCCATAAACACGACTGCACAATAGTGATATCAGCGGACATGTTAGCCTGGAAAGGGCAGATTTTCATGGCACCCCCACCTCCAGACAAATAACTACAAGCAACTTTTGGCTGCCGGGAGAAGGAGCACTAGCCCAGAGGTGAGCTCTCTTACTAGTTGTCCAAAGCACAGTGGTCAGTCTTGAAAGTATGTATACACAAGCACCAAAATGGACTCATCAGGCTCTATCTACACACACGCACGCGCACACACACACACAGTCAAATATAATCAAAGATAAAGAGGTTATCAACTTGAGAGGCATGAGAGGGATTCAAGAGAAGGTAACTGGGAGGGCCTGGAGGGAGGAGGAAGTGATGTAATTCTATTTCAATTAAAATATTTCAAAAATGGTAAAATGTTGAAAGGTGTGTTTTTGTGTGTCTACCTGTGTGAGTTTATGCACATGTACATACAGTGCCTACAGACTCCAGAGGTCATCCAGTTCTGGGAACAGGGACCACAGGTAGTTGGGAGCCACCTATTATCATGCTGGGAACCAAATCTGGGGTCTCTGCAAGAGCAGCAAGCACTCACTCTGTGAGCCATTCCTCTAGTCTCTATATTTATTTTTATTACAGAAGTGGTAACTTGCTAAGACTGAATTATCTTGATTACTTATTAAGAAGCTAAAAACATAAAGGAGAAATTTGGGGTGACAAAAACCAAAAACCTTGTCCTGGAACTTAGTGTTGGGATGGTGAAACCTGATCCCCAGCAGATCCCAGCAGCTCCACACCTAGGCTCACCTTTCAAAGGGCTCTTTGGAATAGCTTGAAATGAAAGGAAATACTTGGTTCACATCTAACAGAATTCTGCTCTAGCTGGCACCACCCATGGCTGGTTGTTGTGTTCTTAGCCCACAAGCCTACCTTGGCACTGGGCAATCTATAACAGTGTGGGACTCCTACATGCTGTGTTGTTTCATTCTTGATGAGCTGTAGGCCAAGGTGTGGTATGGATTGGTAGCCTTGGTGACATTGATGAGTCAAACAGGAACCTGAAGTGGCTCCACCCATGCTAACTAACTGTTCCCAGAGCAAGGCAGATCTTGTAGTGTCATCACAGGCAGACACTAAGAACACAGTACCTGGAGTCATCCTGCCCCCAGAGGATGACTGTGGAAACAGATCACTCTTTCTAGGTATTCTTCTCATTCTTCCTGAACACACAAGCCAAGCCTAGCACAAAGCTAAGTTAGAAAGCCGAGGGCACTCAATCCTTTAAGCTCAAACAAAAGCTTAAAGACTCTTGACTTCACTTTACTGAAATGCCAGAAACTAACCAGACAGTAGTCAGCATGGAGGGACTCTCAGAAAGAGAATTAAAAATAACTATTTTTAAGGATATTCAATTCCTTTGAAGCCAACATTGGACAATAATATTCCAATATCCTGAGAAAATTAAGATGGGAACAGTTTTTAAAAATCAAATTTGTGTTCCAAACACAGTTTAGTGTTGAAATTAAAATTGCGACAAAAAGTATCCATAAGAGGTGGGTTAGCTACTTTCCTCATTGTAACAAAACAGCTGACACGAAGCAGTGTAAGGGAGGGAGGAACTCATTTAGCTGTGGAGGACAGGTTGGTCTTCCTCTGAGTGCAGAGTAAGACAAACACTCGCGCAGGACTCCCTGTCTCTTTTCTATTCAGTCTGGGACTTGGGTCCATAGGACAGTGTAGCTCATATTCACAATGGGTCTTCCCTACTCCGTTAAGACTGGCTGAAGCTGGGCTCATGCTTTTAATTCCAGCTCAGGAGGCAGAGGCAGGCGGATCTTTGAGTTTGAGGCCAGCTTGGTCTACAGAGAGAGTTCCAGGACAGCCTGGGCTGTTACACAGAGAGACCCTGTCTTGAAAAATGAAAAAAAAAATTGCAGAAAAGACTCATAGACCATCAGAGAGGCATGTTCCCGTATTGATTCTGAATCCCAATTATATTAACGACATTTAACTAACACAGGAGGTTAGATCAGCCTGAAGGGAGAGTTTGTGTCAGCAAGGACAGACTCTATAATATACAGTTGGAGGAGAAAAGAGTAAAGGGAAATGAATAAAGCTTATGAGCTCCTTTAGAGTTGTATTAAATAGCATTTTTTTAGACTATTGGGATTGAAGGACTTGAGAATGGTAAAGGAGTAGAAATCTTATTCAAAGAAATACTAACAAAAACCTTACACATAGGTACTGGCATCAGGACTGCCAGGAAAGTCTACGCCAGGATATATTATAACCAAGCTGTTACCAGTGAAAGATAAAAAGAAGATTCTCAGATGTGCAAAGGAAAACAGAAGACCTCATGCAGGGCTGTCTCAGATTAGCTGACAGTGGACTTTTCCACCGGAACTTTACAGACCAGGAAAGACTAGGGTGAGACTTTCACAGCACTAACAGGACAATCCAGCTATGAAGCAAACAGTTACATACCTAGAGTAAGAGACTCCAGCGCAATCATAGTGCTATGCAATACAATAACCAGCACACACAACACGACTGTAACAGTTGTATACAAAAGAACGAGAGGATACAGGACAATGCCAGCTGTAATGGTAATAGACAGATCGCGACAGAGAAATAGCAGCATTAAATTATCCTAAACAGGCAATCAGCAAAGGCACAGCAAAGTTAAATTTTCCCCTAGACTCTAACTTCCAGCTCTCACAGTGTTTAAAGATGCTGCACAAACTTCCAAGGAATAAAATAATCAGCTCTCTACCTACCTGTGAAGCCTACCGACCACAATGACGACAGGCCCATCAAGGCACACCCAGTGGTGCAATAGTGACACTTTTATCTTGGGGCAACCAACAACTGCCCATCTAATAGGAAGGAGCCAGTTTTCTTTATTCATTACTGGTAATCACAGCAGACAGAGGGTAATCCCACATCATTAGGTAATTTTCCTTGTCCCCAAACAAGAGAGTTTATTGACACTGCCCTTGGTTGACCACAAGAACTAGATAGACTGCAAAGTCCCTCAGCTTAAGATAACACATACTTTGGACTTGGACATAGAAAGACCCTACTGAAGCTTAACTAGAAGTACCCTCCTTGTTCCCCAGTTCTTTTCTTTTCTCTTTTTCTTTCTTTTTTTTTTTTAGATTTATTTATTAATTATGTATACAGCATCTGATGTATACAGCATCATGCCAGAAGAGGGCACCAGATCTCAATATAGGTGGCTGTGAGACACCACGTGGTTGCTGGGAATTGAACTCAGGACCTCTGGAAGAGCAGTCAGTGCTCTTAACCGCTGAGCCATCTCTCCAGCCCTGTTCCCCAGTTCTTACAGTGGTAGAAGTTGAAATGCAAGCAGCCAAGGAAGAAAGGTCCTCAGTGGGCTTCCCCAGCTGTGGGCCGTACCTGCTCCAATACCAACTTTCCAGGCATGATGGTATAAATGATTGTTCTGGGAGCAACCAATTTCATTCTGTTTGGGTGTGAAGCCCCCTCTGTAAGAGCGAGTTCATGCCTGGTTCTGTGGATCTGGCCAAGGCTCATGGCTGGGGAGCTAATGGAAACTAGTCTGAACCTGCTTCTGTCATACTAGATTGATATGTTGTTAAACTGCCTCCTCAAATAGGAAGCTAGTGCTGCCTTCAGATGTGTCAGGGAAACTTCTCTTTTAAGTGAACAGTGCTTAGTGCAAAGTCTCAGGACTGGTTAAGGTGCTGAGAATAAGACACTGCTGAGTGCCCAGCCTTAGAATGGGCATCCACATCACCTTTTCGAGGGTCAGAGAACATCACAGAAGAGGGGGCAGGACGAACATAAGAGGCAGATGATAGAGAAGAGCACCATGAGATGTTGTCTTCTGGGTATGATATGGCTGTTGCATTCATAGATCCACAGTGTTTGCTGTTTGCCTGCACAGGGCCTGCAGAAAACTGGACCAGTCATCATTCAGTTATGATGAAGGAGGGGCTTATGGGGCTTCAGCACTGGCCAAGCAGATATTGGCAACTCATTGCTGCTGAAGGATGGGGAGTCCTTGTTTTCAGTGGCCTAGTCACTACTGAATTGCCCATGCTCCAAATGTGAAGCTCCATGCACATACAAATGGCCTTGGTTGAACACAGTGGGCCATAAAGCAAAAACAGAAAGATCTGACAATAAGAGGGGGACTTGCTGGGAAAAGAAATTTAAGGAAGAGAGTGAGGGTGAGGAGTGAGAGAAGGAGAAAGACACATGTACGAAACTGCCAAAAAAGTAATCAATTAAAGGGAATAAAATAAAATAAAAAATAAACAAAAGAAACCATGCCCCATACCAAAAGGACCAGATAGACATCTATAAAATATTCTGATACAAAGATGGGATACATTCTTTCATGTTGCATTTGTTTAATCCTGTAAAGCTGTGTTACTTTGCCTGTCTAAAACACCTGATTGGTCTAATAAAGAGCTGAAGAGCCAATAGCTAGGCAGGAGAGAGACATAGGTGGGGCTGGTGGGCAGAGAATAAATAGGAGGAGAAATCTAGGGAGGAGAATGAGGATGAAGAGTGAGAAAAGGAGAAAGAGAGGAGGGCACTGGAGCCAGTCAACCAGCCATGGAGTAAAAAGGAAAGAAAACTATATAGAATAAAGAAAGGCAAAAAGCCCAGAGGCAAAATGTAGTTAAAGAAAAATGGGAAAATTTAATTAGAAAAGCTGGCTAGAAACAAGCCAAACTAAAGCCAGGCATTCATAAATAAGAACAAGTCTCTGTGTATTTATTTGGGAGCTGGCAGCGGGCCCCAAAAAGGTAAAAAACTAACTATATTGCCCCATCATTCCAGAAAGTCGGGACTAGAACTCAAGTCAGGAACCTGGAGGCAGGAACTGGCACATGGAGGAGAACTGCTTACTGGCTTGTTCTCATGGCTTGCTTAGCTTTCTTATAATATCCAGGACCACCATCCCAATGATGATTCTGCCCATGGTGAGCTGGGCCTTCCCATGTCAATCAGCAATCAAGAAAATGTCCTACAGACATGGCCATGCCAGCGTGATAGAGGCAATTCCTTGGTTGATAGTCCCTCTTTCCGCACACATCTAGATTTGTGTCAAGTTGTTAAAAACCACCCAGCACAAGGAATGTGTCAGGAACAGTGACTTAATTTGAAGTCAAGATAACAGATAACACAAGGCCAGCACACAGAGTGGCCCATCCAGGGCACTCATTATCCTGACTCACCACCTGCCTTTTGCCCCATGCACTGAGTTCCTGCTAAAATTCTGCACTGGATGACCAGACGCCATGCAGACACAACGGGTGAAGGCAGCATTCATGTCAAGAGAGCACAGTTAAAAACGGGTGAAGCAATACTGAGGAGCAACAGTATCATGTCTGTACAGAAGTGGTTCAGGGCAGGGGTCTTAGAGGAGCCAAGAAAAAAAAAACACCCACCCTTCTTCTGGGAATTTGGAGTAAAATTCCCTGAAAAGAAAGAAAGTCTAGAGCAATCTTGAGCAGAACCCTCAACTAAAAAAAAAAAAAAAAAAGGAACAAGGTTGCATTCAGAAAGCACAGCAGGGGCACAGAGATGGGAGTAAGTGGTGTAGGAGTTCCTTGTGTTTATGTNGGTACACTGAAGGCTTAAAAAGTCACACAATTATGAGTGGATAATGTGGTTGTGTAATCCAAGTTCAGCTACGCAGACAATGCGAAAGCAGATGTGGTGGCTCACACCTTTACTCTGAGACACTGAGACAGGAGAATCACCAAGAGTTAGAAGCCAGCCTGGCCTAAAAAATGAGACCCTGTCTCGAAATGAAATGCCAGCATGATGAAAATAATCCTCTAATCTTACCCCGGAATCATCACTCTGAGAAGTCAAAATTGTCAAGGGAACTATTAAGAAAATAATAATTATCATCACAGGAGCAGAAGCAAGCTGTAATTCTCTTAAAGACTTGTTGCAGATCCAACACAGCACTGTTGATATGCATGTATGCCTCTGAGAAGAGATGGGCTGTCAAGCTCGCTAAGGCAACTGTTAGCACTATAGGAAGAAACCCCTAATACTTATTGGGAAGAAATAGTTTTAACAAGGAAATTAATATTATAATGAGCATGATCACAATTGCTATAATCCACAGATAATGCATAAAGTATCTACCACAAGATAAAAATCTCAATCAATAGTGAAATTAACAAAACCATCAAATGTTTTCCTCTGCTTCTTTTAAGCCAGCATAAATAATAAAAGCAAACTTATAGAGCTATAAAATACCAGAGAAAGCAGTCATAGTATATTTTAGTATTTAGTTTAGCATATTTATTATATGAAACATGTCAGTCATCCGTCTGTTACTATAACAAATAATACCTGAGATAATCAACTTTCAGGCAGAAAGGTTTACTTTGGCTCAAGGCTCCAGTTCATGACCAGGTTGAGCCATTGCTTTGAAGTCCGGTGAGAGGAGCAGATGGTAAAATCAGGGAGCTTAGGACAGAGTAAAATTACTTCCCCCAGGCCAAGACTCAAAAGAGCACTCCAGTGACCTACAACCTCCCCACTAGGTCCCTTCTGAAGGTTTCACCATCTCCCGACAGTCCCACACAGGGTTCAGTCTCTCAACACATGGGCCTTTAGGAGCATTTAAGATCCAAACAATAGCATATAAACTATGAGCATCACAAGATCTTCCCATCACCAAAACGTTTTCCTCAAAATCCGTACGTTTTTATAATCACAAGTAAACACACAGACTACACAGTGCCGGGAGACCATATGGTTTCCCATTCTCCACAAACAAGATAGAACTCAGAACCTTGACTATTTGATCTTTGGCCTCCACAGTCACGTGACCACACCTCCACTGCTCATAAACCATGCAGTCTGTTGTGTTATTCTGTTGTTGTAGCAGTAGAAAAAGAGACAAGCCCTAAGCACCTACTTCCTGTTACACATATCTCTGTTTACCAGCAATTGGCCCATTGTCTCAATATTCTGTAGGCCTCTGAGGGTGGGGAGTTCCCTTTCTCTTCCTTACTTCAACACTGTTGCATTTTATGATACTAATAAAGGTGAGTCAACACTTTAGTCAAATACTCAGGATTGAGCTTGGAGTCCCCTGGACGGTAATTGCACTCACTCTGTCAGTCACAGTGTGCAGTCAACACTCAGTGTAACTGCTTGTCTTCTTCTGTAAGTCTATACCTCATCTCCAAATGATCACATTAAAAATATTTATATTAGCTGGGTGGTGGTGGTGCCCACCTTTAATCCCAGCACTCAGGAGGCAGAGGCAGTGGATCTCTGTGAGTTCGAGGCCAGCCTGGTCTACAAGAGCTAGTTCCAGGACAGGCCCCAAAGCTACAGAGAAACCCTGTCTCAAAAAACAAAACAAAAATAATTGTATTTGGGCTGGAAATAACCTGAAAATAGTATAAAGTCCAACCTGTGCCTCAACAGTTTCTGCTTCTCGACATCCATTGACTGCTCTCTCAAGGCAACACCATGTAGGCTGCTGAGAAGTGAAGGGGAGAAACGAGAGGAAAAGTGTGAAACGCTAGGTACAAGCATGTTCTAGAGGACAAGGGAGGCAGCTCAGCAGGGAAGACAGACCTTGGACACAACCTCCAGAGTCACGAGATGGGTGTTCTTTTGTGCCAGCTGCCCAGCCTGTGAATCTAACTGATTTCACTTCTTCCATTGTACCTAAAGTCACCTGAGCATCCATTTTGATGGCCACGGGAATACAAACAGTGGCTGCACTGGATTGTCTAGGACATGATGACCAAAATATCTATGAGTTCAACAGAGACACAAATTTGGAATACTTTTGCTCTGCGACCGGTGGGCTCTGGCTGCATTTTGCTGTGGTTGCTCAAGTAGACCGACACAGTTGGGTTTCGGGTAGCAGGTATTACTGTCTCCTCCTGGAGAACATATCATCAGTGCAGAGTCATTATGTTACACCGGTCCTTGTATATGAGCCCCTCTCTCATCAGACTTGAGAACAAGCATCTGTGTTATATTATTATATATTATATTATAATATATATGTTATATATTATATATAACAGTGGTTCTCAACCTCCCTATTGCTTTGACCCTTTAACACAGTTAGTTCCTCATGTTGTGGAGACCCTAACCAAAAAATTATTTTGTTACTATTTCATAACTGTAATTTTGCTACTGTTATGCATTGTAATGTAAATAGCTGATATGTGGGATGGCCTTAGGCAACCCCTGTGAAAAGGTCATACAATTTCCAAAGGGATCACAACCCACAGGATGAGAACTATTGCTCTATAATTTATGTGGTATCAAGCCCATAATAAGCAACCAACTTTTCCTTTTAACTTTTGTCATTTCTTTTATTGCACAAACACCACACCTGAGTCCAATAAAATAAGCGCTGGTTTCCAGTGGCCCTTTACAGACCGCTTCTGGATGACCATGACTGTTCTGTGAGGGGAAACCACACGTGCTCATTGCTCAGTGATGTCCTCAGAATAAGATTATCCTGAGAAAACTCAGTGTGATCTAAAAAGGGATCTTACTAAATTTATAGGTTGATGTTAGAAGAAGCAATGTGTTAAGATATCAGTTTTTATCACCTGACAAGAGATATCTTCTTGGTGAAAACCTGACTTGTACTTTTGACAGTTTTCATGAATATACTCTATACAATACAATTCACATTTTTAGAAGATCTGCCATTACATTATCTAATGGGTCTAAAGAAAAGTTAACCATTCATATTTTATTTTGTGATCTGTCATTTTACTAACCTGATCACTTTTTATGGTTTTTAAATTAATCCATTGGAGAATTTAGAGCCTATAATCATATTATCCATAGATAAATATCTTTAAAAATTAATTTCACATCAAGGCATGGTGGCACATATTTTCAATCCTAGCATTCAGGAGACAGAGAAAGGCAGATCTCTGTAAGTTACAGTCCAGCCTGGTCTACATAGTGACATAGTGAGTTCCAGGTTAGCCAGGACTACACAGTGAAAAGTTGAAAAGAAAAAAAGAATCTAAGAATTTCAATGTTTAATCTTTTTCTTGTTTTGTTATATTGGATGGAACAATATTAAACAATTAGTATTATATTTGGAACTCTTTCAGAATCTAGAATTTTTCTTATTATTATCCATTAATTTCAAACACATTTTCCTATTGCATTAAGTTTTCTTGTTTACAAGTTTATCAGTATATCAAAAATAAATGTTATATTTTATCAATTACTTTCTTATTAATTGCACAGACATAGCCAAAGCTCAAGCTGATCCACACTTGGACATTCGAAAACTGTCAGGAATAATAATGAGCATTTTACCCCCAAAGTATAGAATTCCCCATTTATTGTCAGTAGTTGATAAGAGTGGTTTATTTAAGGTCTAACTAAAATACACATGCTTATTGTGGAGAGTTAAGGACATGGCAAGGCTGAGAGAGGGTTCAGCAGTTGTGAAGTTTGCTGGGCAAATGTAAAGGAGTAAAGGACCTGAGTTCAGGAAACCAGAAACCCATGTAGGTGTCCTGACAGCACTGTGGTCTGCCTCTAGTTCCAAGAACAGGTAGACACATGGGAGCTTTAAAGTAAGTTGACTTGCAAGACTGGTCGTGTCGGTGACTTAGGAGTTTGACTGAGAGACTCTGCCTCAGTGAATAAGGTGGAACAGTAATAGAGGATGACTCCTGACTTCAACCTCAGTCTTTCACACGCATGCTGATATTCATGACAATACACATACAAAGGCACACACCATACACATACATATGCACACATTCACACACACATATATGCGTGCATACACACACATAACACACAACGAATATATACACAGGCACACCACACACCACACACATATATACACAGGCACAACATACAAACACATACATATACACAGGCACAACATACACGCCCATACACCCACACACATACACACAGGCACATACCACACACTCATATACACACACACAGACGCACACCACACACATGCACACAGACATAGACCACACACATGCACACAGGCACAACACACACACNAGAGAGAGAATCACTGATATGTTGAACAACGTATTTTCTAAGAGAAGATGAGGGTTGGAGGTTTCTAAGCGAGACACTGCCAATTTTACAATGGAATGGTACCTTATGGAGAGACAGAAGGACACAAAAGCCTCCATAGGTGACAGGAGATGACCAGAGTGTAACAATAGACGGATGATAAGATAGCACCAGGTGCCAAATGCTGCAGTGGTGGAGCAGGCAGTACCGTGACGTCATGGCCTGCGTCTCCCAGCACTGAGTGGTAAGAGGAGGATGGCTATCAGTTCTGAGACTGGGGGTCGGTAGGGTGGTGGGCCTGGAAACACAAGCATATGAACAGGATAAGGAGAGCGTGAGACATTTACATGGGAAATGGCATGATCTAGGCTTTGAGAAGGAGATGCCAGAAGCTGAAACATAATGGAGAAGTCAAGGGGACAAATTTGTCAACAAATTCGAGGGACAAAATTGAGGGACAAGAGAAAAGCAGAGCTCCAAGGTGACGCTAGGAGCCGAGGGTTCTCAGTGAGCACGTGATTGTGAAGCGTCTTCGAGTCAAGGCTTGGGAGACCATGGTAGAAATGAAGAGAAGGTCTCCAGAGCGGAGAACGACAAAAACATTGCCCAGCAATTGAGACTACCCAGAATGGCAGGGACACTCAGGTGGAAGGATATCAGTGTCCCTTGTGTCTAACAAAGCAGCACCACGGAGCTGCACATATAGGACAAGGGGAAGCAGAGGGTCAGTTCTCTGTGGGAAACCATAGCGGTGTGATGAGGGTTTGAGTCACAGGGGACTGAGAGAGAGCCAGCAGTCTGGGGCGGGACAGCACTGACTTTCTGAGTAGTTCAATCACTGCTCTCAGTCTGTGTATTATCAATTCTACAGGCTTGAGGAAAAGCATCTATAACTGATTGCTTCAGGGAAAATGTCACTGGGAATTGTCTGTGTTTTAACATCCTGGGGTGACAGCTGTGGACAGGAAGAGAACCAACACACGAGAAAGAACTAGATGTCGCCTTCCGTCTCTGTACTTTAAGGCTGAGGGACAGGGAAAAATAAGAAAGGAAATGTCTACTGGGTGCCTAAGAACTCAAGCATTCTGAGGGAGATGCAGAGTTGGTCTGAAGGTTGAAAGCTACACTTCTCTGTGGACATGAGGTTAAGCGCTTAGAATGCAGTTAGAAGTTACACTTGAGCAGGGCATGTTGGCATGTGCTTTAAACCCCAGCACTCAGGAGGCAGAGGCAGGTGGATCTCTGTGAGTTCTAGGCCAGCCTGGTCTACAAAGCAAGTTCCAGGACAGCTAAAGCTACACAGAGAAACCCTGTCTTGAGAAACCAAAAAAAAAGAAATCCCATTGGGATAGAAAAGTGGCAGGAACAGCCTCCCTTTTGGGGGTCCATGACCTCCCCATCCCCAGATAGTTGGTTAGGTTTCTAATATGAGGCCTGCATTATCCCCTAATTAGTGATTCATAAGTCCAATCATATATCTCTTGGTTAGCCCCAAAAGTACAATAGTGGCACTTCCTTCTTTTAATTCAGTCCAGGACCCATGCTCTGGGAATAATGTGGTCCACAGTTAAGACAGGTCCTCCCACCTCAGTTAATCTGATCTAGGTGATGCTCACAGGTACGCCCAAGGGCTTGCTTCCTAGCTGACTCTAGACCCTGTCAGTGTGGCATCCACGTACACCATCACACACTTCCACATACCAGCCTTAACCACCTGTTTAGTTTCCACACACATTCCATCCCTTTACCCAATCTGACTATTGCAAGCACCTCCCTTCTTACCTCCCCTGTCCACACACTCTCCATGTCTTTGCTCACCAGGCTATTGAAAATGGGATGGCTTATCTTTGAGTCTTTCTCCTCACATTAGCTCCTATTAAGTCTTGCATAGTCCTCTCCTGAATTTTGCCTTTATTCCCACTTTCCCTTTTGAATGTCCACTTTAACTTGTCCGATGATTTTTATTACCTCTCTCTGACAAAACTTCTCAAGGTGTTTATTCTGTCCCCGTCCCGTGTTCCCTCCATGTCTGCCAAGTACTCCCTAATCCACTTTCTTTTCTAAGGTTTAGTTTTATCTGTGTGTATGTGCATGTGTGTGTGTCTAAGTGTGAGTATACACATGCGTGTGTGAGTGCCTGTCGTTTTATTTCCTTGTCGGACTATCTTTGGATCACTAGTCCCCAAATAATGATACAGAGACTTATTAATAATTATGAAAGTTTGGCTTTTGGCTTGGGCTTGTTTCCAACTAGTTCTTATAACCTAATTAGCTTTTTTTTTTTTTAATCAATCTATGCTCTGCCATGGGGCTGGGCTGCCTCTTCTCTGTACCGTTTTTGTCCAACTTGGTCTGAGTCTTGCTGGCATCTCCTGCTCACCTAGATTCCTTCTCCTTTCCCTCTCTCTTTCTGGAAATCCCACCTTTCCTCAACCTGCCTAGCTATTGGCCATTCAGCTCTTTATGAAACCAATCAGAAGGCACCTTGGCCAAGACACATTTTCACAGTGCACAAAAAGATCATCTAACAAGTGCCTGTGGAAGTCAGAAGAGGGTGTCAGATCCCTAGAACTGGCTGTGAGTCACCCATCAGTTACTTGGAACAGAAGCACAGTTCCCTGAGTGTCCAGTGCTCTTAACTGCTGAATACTCTCTCCAGCCCCTAATTAATCTTTTTCTGTAACATAATATTTTCATTAATTATTTGTGAATTTATACAATGCACCCTATCACATTCATTTCGCATTTCTCCCAGGTTCACCCTCTCACCCTCGTGCCCCTCCCCCAAAACCACCAATGGGTAACACAAATCGGACCTAATTAATCTTTTTAAGGAATTTCTATTCTCACACTCCTGTTCAAGATCCTCCATGACTTCATCATTGTTACAGAATTATTGTCCTTTCTTCAACAATTGAGTTCTAATCTCCTTCTTTTTCCCTTTCTTCCAAAACTTAAAAAAAATTTCAAAAAGATGTCTTAAACCATGAAATATGGTGCAGTATTTAAAACTAAGTGAATTCTTCTGTATGGACAGTTCTTCGTAAAGGTAATAAGCTCCCATCTCTTTTACAAAGGATCTACGCTCTATGGTGACAGGGTAGAAAGAGCAAGATTGATAGAAAAAAAAAACCTCTCTGTAAAAATGTAGTAAGAAGCCAGGTGGTGGTGGTGCATGCCTTTAATCCCAGTGCTCAGGGAGGCAGAAGCAGGAGGATCTCTGTGAGTTCAATGCCAGCCTGGTCTACAGCGTGAGTTCCAGGACAGCAGAGACACACAGAGAAACCAAAACTAATAAAACAAAACAAAACAAAAATAGGGCTGGAGAGATGGCCNACCACACACATGCACACAGGCACAACACACACACATATACACAAGCACACACCACACATACACATACACATATACACACAGGCACATACCACACACACATATACACACATACACACAGACACACACCACACACATGCACACAGGCACAACACACACACAGACACAGGCACCACACACACACACACACACACACACACACTGGAAAAAGAGAGCAGGAAAAAAGTCGATGGCATGGTGAAATTTTGGCCCTCAGTAAAGAGAAAGTGGTGCCCTGGTGAGTCCCTTCCTCCCCATAGACCATATCTTCATCTGAATGGAGGACCAGCTTGAAGTTTCCAACAAATTGGAATTCACATTTCCACAGTTAATCTTTTGCTACCATTCATGTGAGTTTGGTGTTCAATCTTCACACATTGTAAAGAGAAAGAGAAATCAATATCTAATACTTTCTTTAGGAAAACACACAGCTGTCATGATCATTGCATTGGATTTCTTAAAACAAATTTAAATTCACAAAATCCCAGTGGTATTTACTAGGCTATAATATCCAGATTAACAAAGTCATAGCATAAGACCTTTATTTATTGCTAATTTTAATTAAACTTGCATGTTAATTCACAAATCTGAATCAAAATGCAGAGATGATCAAGATTCAACTATTAGTTGTTTTTATAAACCATGTATCATAGAAACCAACACAAAATCTTGGATATTTGTAAATAAAAACATGTCAGCATAAATAAAAAATATATATATAACTAAAAGTATCACTGGGTTCTTACCTGTGCTTGTTTAAATGAGATGCCTGTCTCCCAGCAGTGTCGATCAGTGGTGCATCCAAAATAAAGTCAGATATATGGTTAATCTTGGCATCATCAAAATTCAGATGTAACTTCCCTTAAGTAATAAATATGATGTTGTTCTTTCTCTCCTTAAGTGGCACAAATGGCTTTGTTTTACTAATTATTCCTCAGAAAAGTAAGTTCCATGGCATCGGCGGGGAAGGATGTTCGTGGCTCAGTCCTGGATTTGAGGATTTGTGTGTAGATGAAAATAACACCACCCAAGTCACCCTTATCCTTAGCTTGAACCTGAGCTCATTAATATGTATGTGTCTGATAAACAAAAAGGCCTCTCTCAACGGGATGTCGCTTAGAATGTTTGAAAATAAAACAAAAAAATAATGCCTAATCAATTTTATTAAAATCTTGTTGCCAATTTTTGCCAGGGTTATAATATTACAAGTATTAAAACGAGACACAATAATAAGGATATTCGTGAAAGTCTTTAAATGCTGGGCAGGTAGTTAGTATAACATTTAACAGATAAGTAGCTAGGGAAACTTTAAATTACAGTAATTACTCATGTTCTTATACAAACTTGTCTGATTCCTTTTAGAAGCTAAAGATACATTTTTCTGGCTTAAAATATGCATTTCTAGGACTAGTTTGGGGCAGTCTTCTCTAGTCCTTCACACATGGAAGATGCAACTAAGATAAATACAACAGGTGCCCTCATGCAGATGATGTTCGCGTTCTCCATTTCCTGTCATATGACACTTTTTAAAGGGACTGTGATGAGCTAGAGGAACTGGCAGGAGCAGCCACTCCTGAGCACCTGTGACTGACAGGGGAGTTGTTCTGGAGCGGGGGGGGGGGTCTGAGTCCTATCTTCAGAGACTGTGCTGGGGAGGGAGACCATTAGGACATGTTGTGATACAGACCTGAGGGACCACATGCAAGGAGCATGACTATTTAAGAAGGAAGGGACATGAACCCGGAAGCCTTTGGGGAGGGGTGTGTTTCTTGCTGAAATTGAAGGTAAGCAGAAATTTTGTCTGTATATATGAAACATATAATAGGAAGTTTTCCCACCTGGCCCAAGTTTCAAGGGGTAAGAATACTATGGGATGTTTTATTTTCCCCTCCACAGTGTGTTTAGCTTGACCCAGCTACCTGAGTGTCTTTTCCTGGGATCTGCGGTAACCTTGACTGACAGAGAGAACATAGCTATTAAGGATTATCTACTTAATAGGCTACTTTTCACCAGGCTCTCTGTCCTGCTTTGTCAGCGTCCTCTAAGTCTTATAATCCTGTTTAAAGTGCCTGTAACTATCGATGCTCATCTGCATGAAATTGATAGCTTGTGTATTTCCATTGTTAAAAAACTGTGCTTTTTTAAATTCTGGTTCTTGACTCTGTGTTAAGTATATGATAACCTGTCTCCCAGCCCACCAAGACCTTCAGCCAGCTCAGGCCATTAATGACATCTCCACTTTTAGGATTAAAGATTATGTAATGAATTGCTTAACAACGAAATGATTATCTTCCCTGTAAGAACTATAAACCCTCTGAGTTTAGGACTGTGTCCATTATTTGTCTGTTACTCAACATGTAGCGTGTGGCTCACTACGATGCAAAATTATTCATTCAAGTATATGAAATGCCAGGTTCTCTTCCAAGCACTAGGAAGTCAATAGCTAACATGAGTAAATTCCTACTTTCACGAAGCCAGCATTCTGATGAGGAGGAGAAGGATCGAATATAGTAGGGATACATAAGTCAGGTGTGGTCAGGAGGAAAACGCTATGAGGGAGGGCTTGGGCAAAGCTTTTTTTAGAGGAGACCTGAGTTCAGTGATGGAGCTAGCCATGCCCACTTCCCGGGAAAGGTTCTGTTGGATTGTCAAGGAGAAGCAGAGACACCGTCATCATTAGCAAGGGATAGAGGAAGTTAGGGAATTGTGGTCTGAGAAGGAAGATGAGGCAGGAACACTAGGAGACTGTGGCAGTAATTCAGTAAGAGGTGACCATGACTCTAACCAGGATGGTGGGAGTTGGATGGAAGGAAGGGATAAGATTTTGGATATAGATTTAAAGCAGAGGCAAATAAGATCTGGTGATTGAGTGGCTGAGGGGTGTGAATGAAAAGATGGATTCAAGAGTGATGCTGAATTTGTTTGACTTAAAACAAGTCAAGAAGAGATTAGTTTGACAAGACCGAAAGGGCACCAAGGACAGACTGGGGTGGAGGGAGATTTGGGAACTAATGTTGCACATGTGGCTCCTAAGATTTACTGGACCAAGGGAAAGACTTTCCCATTTTCTTACACACGCTTAAGAAAGTAGGGTCAATCGGAAAGAAATGGGAAGCTGCAGCCCCGAAAGTACCAAGCGTCTGGAAGCCAAGCCATGTATTCCCAAATGAATTGGGTTAAGGAAGAAACCAAAGTGAATGATTTTAAAGACTGTGAACTAAATGTTAATAAAAACATAATGCAACAAAATTTATAGCCTGGAAATAATGTATTACTTGAAGTTAAATGGTAGTCTCAAATACTTACATAATTTTTTGTTTTGTTTGTTTGCTTGGTGTAGTAAGTGGCGTGAGTGGGCTGTGTCCCACTGCCCAGCTCCTGGAGTGGGCAGGCTGTGTTCCCAGTGTGGGCTGAGTTCTTGGTGCCCGGCTATCTTAACTCAAAATAATTACATAGAAACTGTGTAACATGAGGGCTGGCTCGTTGGGGTTACTGTCCTGCCCAGTACCCCACAGCCAGCAAGCCCCAAAGAAAATCACACAGAGAGTCTACATTAGTTATTAACAGATTGGCCCATTATCTCAGGCTTCTTACTAGCTCCCATAAGTTATATTAACCCATTGTTCCCATCCAAGCCAGGCACATGGCCGGTACCTTTTCTCAGCTGGGACAGGGGCACATGCTGCTTCCTTGGAGATCTGTGCAGGAATGCCAGGGAAGCTTCCTGCTTCCCAGACTTTCTCCTCGCCCTGCCTCTACTTCCTGTCTGGTTGACCCGCCTATACTTCCTACCTAGCCAATCAGCATTTATTTAAAATGTGATTGACTGAACAGACAAGTCTCCTGCACCAAAACTGTACTCATTTAAACTTTGCCTGGCCCATTAGTTCTAGCCTCTTGTTGGCTAACTCTTACACCTTGATTCAGCCCATTTCTAATAGTCTATAAGTCACCATGAGGTCGTGGTCTTACAGGGAAAGATTCAGCACGTTTGACTCTGGTGATTTCATGGCAGCTCTCTCTGACTCAGCCTTCTCTATCCCAGAATTCTGTTCTGTCTACTCCCCCCACCTAAGGGCTGCCCTATCAAAAGGCCAAAGCAGTCGCTTTATTCAACCAATGAAAGCAGCAGAAATACAGAAGGACCGCCTATACCAGCTTGGTTTTGGTTTTGGTTTTTCGAGACAGGGTTTCTGGAACTTCATCTGTAGACCAAGCAGGCCTCAAACTCAGAGATCCACCTGCATCTGCCTCCAGAGTTGCTGAGATTAAAGGTATGCACTACCACATAGTTTTTAAAAGACATTTTCATTCTACGTGTGTGTCTGTGTGTCTGTGCATGCACAGGTGCCCATGACAGCCAGAAAAGGGTGTTGGGTTCCTTTGAACTGAAATTATAAATTGTGAGCTGCCAGGTGTGAGTGTTGGTAACTAAACTCAGGTTCTCTTCAAGACAGTATCCACTTTTAACCACAGAAACATCTCCCCAGCCTTTCAAATATGCATATTAAAAGACAATAAGTGCTTATTATCAATTATCTGAAATTTTCCATTGAAAAGTACAAAGAATAAATTAAATTCAAAGTAAAAGGAAGAAAGTATTCAAAATAAGAACAGGAGACAATGAGTTTTGAGTCAGCAAAAGAAAATCAGTTACTTCTTAGGAAGAGTCCCAAAACTGACAGTCCCTTAAACAGACTGATAAGCAGTGGGATCCATAACAAACTAAGAGCAGTGAGCTAGTGTTACATATAACACATTACAAATATAACACATTACCAAATGACTGCCTACCTGCCAGCTACCCCTCCACCTTGTCACCACCCCATCCCAGGGAACTGCAACTCCCCACAACGTAGCAGTTTGGAGGTTAAAGGTTCATACAGGAGGCACTCTCCAGACCTGCCCAAGCTCCAAGACAGTGTGACTCAGAAGCACCACCAACCTTCAGTTTTCACAACCATCACTGGGTCTAATGACCTTGCACAGAGCCCAGTAAATGGGAGTCTGCCTTTTTTTTTTTTTTTTTTGGTTTTTCGAGACAGGGTTTCTCTGTAGCTTTGGAGCCTGTTCTGGAACTAGCTCTTGTAGACCGGGCTGGTCTCGAACTCACAGAGATCCGCCTGCCTCTGCCTCCCGAGTGCTGGGATTAAAGGTGTGCGCCACCACCGCCCGGCTGAGTCTGCCTTTTAGAAGGCCTTGTTTGCTGTCACAGTCTATGGTTGGAGTCATAAAAGGATTTCCCAAAGTCAAGAGTGGGCTCCTTCTTTGGGTTAAAAAGCATATTCTTGGATGAGAATAGCACTCACCCCAGTTAATGCACTAATGACATTCTGTGTGGTGTCCACGTATCTGTTCACCTAGAAATAGTCAGGGGAAAAAAAATTCAAAGTTGATTTCTGCGTAGGTCACTGGGCTTGGGACATCAGTGATCTTAAGTAAGTTTGAATATTTCTTCAGAGGGTTTTTTCTTTTAAATCACATTTCCAGAACTGAAATAAGCAAGAATTATAACAAAGTACCTCCTGTAAAAACAGACCTTCATCTCAAGTGCAGGAGGTAATGCATCTCTGCATGCACGAGAGGACTAGAACCCACTAAAAAAGCTAATATGGCTTACATGCAGCATTCTGGAGGACAAAAACAGAAGGATTTCTGGGATTTGCAGATCCCATCTCAAGGGAGTAAAGGGAAGAGCAATAGAGCAAAACATTTGGTATCCCCTTCTGGCTTTTCTTAAAATACAAATTTTAATGAAGTGCTTAGGATACTTTTTGCCACATAGTAACTGATGTTCATTAACTAGTCGTATGTACCTGATATAAGTACCTGATAATGATTTATTAATCATTGCCAATGAGATGAAGATAAACTTCAACTCTGATGTCCGAAGAAAGCGTTTAAGTAGATGTCTATGTCACAGGCTCCCTACCTAAAGCTGTCTTAAGTCAGCCTTGCCACTTGCACTTGTTCCTGTCCCCACCCCATTAGTCTTCCACAAGTCATACCCACGTAAAAAATATGCACCTTGAATTATTGACTAATTTGGATTTCAGTCTTGTCTCATAAGCCTGAAAACAAGAAAAGCAAGCTGGATCTCTGCAGTGAAACTCTTAGGCAATAAAGTTAATAGCTGCTCAAGAACACCCAGAGTAAAGGGGAGGAGAGCAGACAGGAGTACAGTGTTTAAGAGGCAGAGCACAAAGCACCCCACACGCGTGCACGCTTCCGGTTCTTCCTTCTGAAACTTCCAGCAGGAAGTGTGCCCATTTCTCGAGGTATAGATACCTCGTGGCTAGGTAACTCCGCCTCACTCTTTCTCTTGAATCCCTCCGCTGCAAACTGGAATTAACCGCACGAAGTCATGAGTCGATTCATGTATGTGCCTGTACACTATGTAACGTACTGCTAAATACCATAAACCTCAGTGTGGGAACAGATCTCAGTTTGGGCATAGCTGCTCCGTTAAAAGTTTATTTCATATCTATATGACTGGGCGTGGGGGTAAGGAAGTTGAGTGAGTGGAGAGGGAGATGTCTGCTGGTTGGAAACAAGTTAGAGGCGTGGAGAACAACGCGCGCGCGTTCTTACGTAAGTAAGAGAACCAGAAGCCCCAAGCCTGTTCAAAAATTTCCAAAATAAACTTTCGCATGCACTCAGCGCAGAAGTCCCGCAGACAGGGCCCTGTGGCAGACTCCAGCCATATGCCACAAAAGCCAGTGATGGAAGACTCCCACAATGAGCAGGACCCACAGACACCAGCCAGCACATCTTTGGCGCCAGGACAGCCAGAAGGGGGGTCTCAGCACAGACTCTACTCCAGTAAACTCCCCGACTGGCTTCGGCAGCATCCACGCTGTGACCTTATCAACTTCTTGGAACAGGTGTTTCTGGACAGCTCACCCACAGAACCCCTGGTCCACCCTACAGACACAGACACGTAGGACACCCGAGGAGCCTAGGCGGCTGTCGATGGGCGGAGAATGCGCCTCCAACCACCAGACCAGGGGGCGCGGCTCGCCCCGCTGCCACACCCCGCCACTCTCATTGGCTAAGGCTGCCACGGGGGAGGAGACATCGCACACTCTCGACCAACTCCGAAGCTCCTCCGTGGGTCCCGGGACACAGGTGTGTGAGAAACTAGCGCGGGCACCGAGGAAGCCCGGTCCCCAGGCCATGGGGGGTCAGCTGAGGCTGCCGCCCGGAGAGCCCTGCCGAGAAGGTGAGCGTCAGCCCCGGTGGCGGTGGAGTAGGGATACCTGCACTTAGGTAGCTGGGAGCCCAGATGCGCGGTCTGAGATACAGCTAGACCGGAGGAAAAGTGCAAATTCTTAACACGGTTCCCTCGTCATTCAGTGTTCCCGCCGTTCAGTCGGCTGTCTCGCCAACCGGACAGTAAGTACTGAGCTGTGCCCACCACACTCCCGGCTCCGTGGGAAAGCCCAAATGGGAGCAGGACTGACCCGACACCCATTGGGTCTCAGGGCGGGCCCGTATCATTTACGTAGTGCTGAATGTGGGGTTGGGAAATTCGGGATGCTAAGGGCAAATTCCCGGGTTGGATCGAAGAGGAAGTTTCCTCTGACTCAGCCTCAATTTCAGAGTCCGTGATCCACGCCACCTGCTGGGCAGAGGGCGTGCCGGGGAACCCGCGGGCCTCCCACGCTGCGTCCGTTGTGGTTGCGCCTGGGTCCCACTGCGAGGTCGCTCAGCACAGCGGGGCGGGCGCTAGGCGTGGCTGCTCTGCCTTCGGAATGAAACATCTCCCACAGAGCTAAGAATATGACATGCCAAACAGTCCCTTGAGTAGGGAAACTACTCAAACAGGGAACTGGGCGTGCCCTTTTGTAAATTCTTCCAGCGGACCACGCTGGGATTTACGGCCTTGCCCTGTAAAATCCCTGGGCCTTGCCCTCTGCCAGATGTTCAGCACTTCCACTGGCTTCCTGCGGTCTCAGCGCAGAATGCGAAAGTGAACTGGGATGGAAGCGGAGAAAGGACCAGTGGGGCAGTCTTGGGAATTGTGCATTGCAAATGAAATGATCATTTTTTTACAGCGTCCGGGCAAAGGCCATTTCTAATCTCCTTGCCAACGACTCAAAGAGAAAGAGGGCGGAGAGCTGTCTAGTAAAAACCACACCTTTCAGAAGTTTCTGGCAACATCTTCCGTGTCCTTTCCTCTTGGCTTCTCTGGTGTATAGCTTACTAGGGGAATAGAAAGGAAAGGAAGAGGAGAGAGAAGGGAGGAAGAGAGGGAGGAAGGCATCAAAACACAGCTAGTAAGAAAGGGGAGGGACATGTAAAAGAAAATGCCGTAACAATTCACAGACTCTCCTCAAATCGACATTGGTGGTCCCTAAGGCAGCTGTATCTAGAGTTACCTCCTAGACAGCCATGTTGGAGTTAATCACTTTTCTAAATAATTCTGAAGCCACTAAAAGTCCTTTCAGCGCTAATGCACCCTGCCCTTGTTTGTTCAGGGATCTGTAAGTTGATTGCACCCACTCATTTGACCTCTGGATATTTTTCCTGCTTTACTCACGCATCTAGTAACAAGAAATATTGGAGCGCTGTTTCACCTCTGTGATTAATTGTGCAGGAAGTTGCTGGGGAAGTCGGGAGAGGTTCATCTGTGTTTTCAGTAGGAGGCTGAGACTAAGCTTCAACCACCCGGAGTCCTCTTTCTTTATGTTGACAGTCACTGGTGCTGGTGTCATACCACCGGAAACCCACAGGGCAGTGCCTGACGGGGCTTAGACAGAGTCTGCTTCTCGCTGCTTCCTTTGAGGTGATGAACAAGAGTTCTGTGAGCCAAGCACTGGGCCTAGGTCCTAGGAAAAATTGTCATCAGTCTGGCCGGACCTACAACTCTCATGCAGTTTCCTACCCTAGTGGCAAGTAGTTACCAAGAAGCAAACGACCTGATAATGGACCCACACTGATGGCAAAGTCTAAGAGAAAATGCCCTAAAGTCGTGGGGGGTCTGCAGACTGGGGGACCCAGATCCGTTAAAGAAAGTGTTAGTCTTTAGTGTAGCTGAGATCAAATGAGGCTCCAGTCATGGAGTCTGAACATAAAGTAGTTCCAGTAGATGCCCACAGAGAAAAACTTACAGTAGCACTTTGGTTTCAATTTTTTAAAATTTTTTTTATTTTTGGTTTTTTGAGACAGGGTTTCTCTGTAGCTTTGGAGCCTGCACTGGAACTAGCTCTTGTAGACCAGGCTGGTCTCGAACTCACAGAGATCCGCCTGCCTCTGCCTCCTGAGTGCTGGGATTAAAGGCGTGCGCCACCACCGCCCGGCTTGGTTTCAATTTTTTAAACCATGACTGAATACTTCAAAAGACCTTATAACCCCAAATCATCTCAAAAAAAGTTGTTTTTCGGTACTGTTTGCAAGTGTTCTAACAGAACTCAGATCGAATTAAACAGCCAGTCGGGCTTTATTAACAGTGGACATGTGGCCCCATGAAAACAGAATGTGAAAACTACAGCCGTCACCTGGGGCACCCCAACTGCAGAAGCATCCTGTGTCAGGGACTGTGGAGGTGACGTTATGATGGCCTAGAGGAAACGTTTGGCAATCAAAAGGACATTTATAAATTCTCATCTCAGAGGAGTTCTTAACTGACTTGGGGTTGGAAAAGTAAACTTCAGACAGAGAGGAATCTGAGGTTTTCAAAGTTTTCTTTCACGGAGTGAGGCACTCTTCCAGGTTACAGCTAGACAAAGGAGGAAAAGTTCTGTGATGCTGTTGATGCCTTCTGTCTCCCTGGCCTGAATATCTTTGGTTTAAGAAGAGGGAACTGGGAACTAGAGGGATGGCTCAGTGGTCAGGCCTAAACTTCAGATGCTGAGTTTGACTGCAGCATCTCCAAGGCAGTTCACACTCATCTGCAACTCCAGTTCCAGGGGATCTAACCCCCTCTTGTGACCTCTGCGGCCACCATGCAAGAATGTAGTACACAGACAAACATGCAGGCAAAACACATATCCTTGAGATAAAGATAACTTTAAAAAATTTTAAGAATTGGCAATTGAGGAATTATGACTCTTTGAGAACTGGCCATGCCTTCCTCGTCTAGTTCCATACTGATGTATAACTGTATAATCTTGAAATATCGAAACATTCATATAAAACGTATATTCATTCGCTCTCATGCATAACTAAATTCCGTAGTTCTATTCCTCATCTTACAGAAACTGAACTGGAGAATTTAATACGGCTTCAGAGTTAGTGTTCAAACTAAGCATGGGATTATTTGGGCCTGTATTTCACTTGTAAGTGCATGCAGTACACTGAGCGGTGTGTCCTTCCTGGATCCACGTTGCCACCCTGATTCCAATGTGGCAGGATTGAGGAATGGGGCCTTTGGTCATAGGGCCGAGGCCTTCATGCAGATTACAGCCTGAGTGTTCCTCATTAAATGCTTAGGCTCAGAAGTATTTCAGATGTTTGGGATTAGAGAAATATTTACATAACCATAATGAGATATCTTGGGAATGGGACCCAAGTCTGAGTAATAAACTCATACACATTTCATATAAAAATTATACATGTTTTCTGAAGGTAATTTTGTACAATATTTTAAAATAATTTTTTTAGCTAAAACTGAGTTTCCTGGTGTGGAATTTTCCACTAATGTCCTATTTATTGGTGCTCTAAAGCTTGATGTTTTGTAGTGTCTGGGATTTTGCGCCTATAGTGCCTGAAGTCTCCCCCTATAGGGAAGAGGAGGCTGTCACCAAGAGCCCAACCATGAGGCCTGGCTGACTTCAGACCTCCAGCCTCCAGAGATGTAGGAAATTACTGCTGTTTAGAGATCAACATAGGCGCTGCTTGGTTATTCCAGCTGGAACTAACACAGTGCCCTACCCATTCCATGGCTCCTGAGACCTGATGTGATTTTAGAATTTCAATACGTCACTCTTTCAAAAAAAAAACAAAAAAACACGTGAAAGGCATTCCTCAAAATCCATCATATGATCAGATTTTATTAAGACATTGATTTTTTTGTATAAAGTATAATAACTGCTTATCAAATGCTCTGAAAGAAATTTTCTCCATATCTTAATAAGCAAACTAAGACAAGGGTTTTCTAAGTCATAAAGATTTCGTAAATGCCAAAATTAAGCCCTACTTAAAAACAAAATAAAACTCTCCACTAAAAGTTGTTCAGAAAACAATGATGTCCATTATTGAGCCTAATATTTAGTATGACCTATAAATGATTGCTTTTAAAATGCTCAATATGTGTGCAAGGTTGTTGGACTGCCCCTTGAGCTCCTTTCCTGCGTTTCATTTCAAATTGTGTACTCATTTTTAGTGTTATTGAGACAGGGTCTCACTGCACAGTTTTTTTGGCTGCCTTGGAACTCACAATGTGGACCAGGCTGGCCTTGAATTTAGAGATTCACCTGCCTCTGCCCTTGGGCCCTGAGATTAGTGCACAACCACACCTGGGTGCCCCTCCCCCCTCCGCGGTCCCGCCGCCCCCAAGAGGATTCAATTCTTTGCAGTTGGGTGACATTTCTTCCTGTTGGTAGAGTGTGGGAAAGCAGCAGCTCATTAGGGAAACCTCCGGTCCTGTGACACTGCCGTTCCCCGCAGCAGGCCACTTGCAGAAGACCTGACATGAAGACAGAGGTTTTACACCTGTGGCATCTTCTCACCTCCGTTTTGAAGCATTTTGTTGGTGCTGCTTCTGCCGCTTTGTTTTTCATTGCAATTCCTTTGTTTTTGAAGTGCTTGGGGGTTAAATCCTCAGGCCTCCCCATGCCAGACAAGCATGTGCTTCTGAGCTGCTCCCGCATCTCTCAGTTCTGTTTTGTTCATTGAAATGAACATCTTAATGGGCATCTTACTGAGCTGCGTGAGAATTCACATGTACACCTGTCTGCTGTGAAGTGACGTCCACATTTGTGCTGTTATTTCTCACTTTGCTCCAGATTTGTTCTAATTTATCTCTAACCCCTATTCTGTGCCAAATTAGTCTAAATGCTTTCCCCTTCCTGTTCTGCTTTCCCCATTTATTCTGGTTTGCTTGTGCTTTCGTTGAACTCGTCGGCTCTGTGGGAGCAACAGCCGGTTGGCCTGTCCCGTTGACCTACCTCACCAGTTCACAGAGGAACTGACTATACGCGAACAAATAAATAGTTAGCCCGGTGTCTTGGGTGGTGTGGGCTCAACAGCTGCTTGGTTGAGCAAATCCATAACTGTGTGGATATGCAAATCTTATAACAACATAGGCTGCCAGGAGAAGGGTGACTGATTGGGGGCGTTAACTAGGCGGATTTGCTGAGAGGGTATTGGAAGTTTCTTTTCATTGGGACTGCAGAGAATGGCTGTCTAAGGAAGTGTGTTGGTTGTGTGTGTTCTGAGCTAGTGTTCTGTCACTGAGCTATGCCCACAAACCTAGGAGGAGGCATTTTAGTGCCAAGAAGCAGCTGGCTGTGTGTGCCAGGACTCTGTAACGGGCTAAATAGTAGCCTCTACTAAAGCTGTGAGATGAGCAGGAGCTAGCTAAAGACACTTACAGAGGCAACAGCTGGACCTAGTGAAGGTCAACAGAGGAGGCGGGATGCGAGTCTGTAGAGGATGGGGGCAGGGCGCTCGTGAAAAGGAGAGTCTGGCAAGAAGATAGAGGATCGACAGGATGTGGCCTTCTTTGCCGCCAGCTCAGTTCACCCAATCTTGACCCAACTGCCCTGAGACCACATTGTTTTGCATCTCCCTCTGTCACCCAGCTGACTACACAGTCCCCTTAGCCCCAGACACCTTTCTGTCTCCAGTTTTGGCTTTTACAGGTAGCAGAGAAGTCTCCTGCCTCATCCTGTTTCCAGAATACACACATGTATGCACCTTCACTGTTTTCCTTGGAACTTAAGCATATTGCACACAGTTCCCTTCTCTATCCTTCTCCATTAGGAACAAGAGAGTGAGAATTTTGTTACATTCACGGCTATACCCCCAGCTTCTAAAAGATTCGGGGCAGCCGAAAGTTAATGAATATTTGGATGGACAAATGGAAGTAACGGGTAGGAAGGGGAAGCGATGCAGTACAGGGTCAGAGGCGAGCAAGCTCCAGAGCATGTGAGGTTCTAAAGTCGAGGGTTGGGAGCAATTGAGGCTTTGTTGTAATCGGGATGGAAAATGACACTACAGTCCATGAGATCAAGGAAGGGAGGTATAACCTGGCTCAAGTCTACAGAGTGAATGTGGTGGGCAGAAAGACTTCCTTCAGATTTTCTATGCCAAAGAGATGGGTAGCTGTAGTCCATTCCTGCCGATGTGTTTGCGAGTCAGCTGCGGGTAGGCTAGACTGGGTTCCTGCCGCAGGCCACGTATTTGCCTGTGACTGGTTCTCAGGTCTTCTCTGTCTTCTTCCTGAGTGGGACTCAGGCCGGAAGGCCAGCAGCAGCTTTGAGAATTCCAGATGTGCAAGAGTCAACTCAGGCTAAGGATGTTGTTCATTTGGTGGAGTATTTACCAAGTATACACACAACCCTGGGCTTGATCTCAAACTCCACATGAACTAGGGGTGATGATGCATGCCTATAATCCCACCATTTGGGTATAGGAGAAGCAGAAGTCCCAGGTCACTCTTACTAATGTAGCAAGTTCAAAGCCCACCTGGACTGTGTGAGACCTCTGAGGGAGGAGGAGATAATGAGAGATTTTACGAGCAAGCTGAAGCTTGGATTCATATCACCTCTGGTGACCTCTCAGTATCAGTGCAGAGATAATCAACCAAGGGAATCAGTTTCTAAAGAGGAATAATACATTTGGGCTCATAATTTTGGAAGCTCCAGTCTGAGCCATTTTATCCCATTGCTTTGGAGCTGTAGTAAGGCAGCCCATCACAGAAGGAGCATGTAGCAGGCCAAAACTGCCCACCACATCATGGGGAAGGTGTGCCTTAATAGGGCACACCTCCAATGATTCAAAGACCCCTTGCCCACTAGAGCCCACCTCTTGGCAGTGCCACAATCTCCCAATAGTCCTGCCCTGGGCATGAGGCTTTTCCTGAACATTTAACATCCAGGCTACATCAGGGGAAGAGCCGTCTGCTGACAATGGGAAGGCTGATAATTAACACAGAAGACTAGATGGTGAGACAGTGCTTTCTGCAGCCTGGGAATGCACTGCTTTGATTCTCAAGTTGAAATGTAGCTCTACCCAACCACACTCTTCCTAGACATCAGCTAGCCTGTCATAAACTGGACAGTTAAATGATTCTCTATCGGCATATAAGGTTTTGAGAGATGAAAGCATTTCATCTTTGTGTGAACATTAAGGTTTTACTGGCTTTACTAATATGTTATGTTTATAATTTTCTGAAATAAAAAGGTTGACTCAGGTTACTTAACTGTGCCCTTTGCAGTTACACATCTTAGGTGCTATAGCAAGGAAGTCACCATTTTAAGGAGAGAAATGTTTAAAGAGAGTCCAGGGTAGATGCCATCTATAAGGAGTACTATTTTATTTCTTAAGTTGTGTGGTTGATTCATTGACATAATTCAAGCATTATAATTTTTTTTACAAATGACACATAGCTCCTATTTTTCACTTAATATAATAACATCAAAGAAGTTGAGCAATTGAGCAAGCTATCTGGTGTCACTTTAAAAGTGACTGACAGTGTCTATTACAATTCTTAAATGACTATTATAGACTTTCAGTGTTGAATAAAGTCTAGATTCAACTCCTTGAATAATGACTTGGCTCCCTGGAATCTTGAGATTAGAGATAGCTTTGAAACTTCTAAAGTCCCCCAGGTCTCTACCCACACATTCTGCCCCACCCATTTCATCCCTGTGTGCTGGGTACCTCCACACCCTCATTCTCTCTCCTCCTTCAGAGGCAGAGACACAGCCTCTGCGGGTTTCCCTCCCTGAACACACTCCCAAAGCATAAAATGATTGATGTTCTAAGGTCAGTAACCAAGCAAGACTTTTATTATTTCTCCTGCCACAAAACCCCCAGCCTTCACCTCTGTCCCTTACGCAGAGAAGTTGGAAAATACAACCAAGAATATTTCGTTCCCTTGGCGCCGCTGTCCCCACACCCTCTAAAGAGGAGGAAATGTTTTTGCTCCATCAGCTGCTTAGAAGGCATATTGTTTTTCTGGAATGAAGTCCGCCCACCCTGATTTCGTAGATGAAGTTCTGGAATGGTTATGTTAGCTGCCTAGTGAAGGAAAGGAATGCATTGGGAAGTTAAGTTCAATGTTTTCTCAGGAATGAATGGAATCAGAATTGTAATGAGCAAAATTGCTCCCGGGCTCTCTTTTCATTTATTTGTTGTTGGTTGTTTCTTTGGTTGACTGTTTTTTGTTTGTTTGCTTGCTTCTCCTCCTGTAATCCAGGCTGGCCTCAAAATTGTGAGCTGAACTCCCAAGTGCCTGAATTATATGAGAGTGCCACCACACCCGGCTCACGTCTTGGGTTTGATGAGATGCCCGCTGAAAGAGCACAGAGTCCTGGCTACTGAAACATTTGCAGTTATTTGTTTAGAGCAGTGTTCTAGAACATTTCTCAGTGTAATTTTTTTCTAGAAATCCCTTAAATAATGTAATTTTCCTTAAAATATTTAAAACTTTTGACTCAGGATCTGTTTGAGTGAAAAACTATTAGAAGTTTCTTATATTGTGTAAAATGCTTCCATTTCATATTTTAGGGTTTAGCCTAAAAATTCCAATGCATGAATGGGTCTGGTCCAATGGGTTTGCATTCTTACTTGGGACTTGTTCTTTATAAAGCCTACTGATGTTTGATTCATTTTTCCCATAGTCTTCTGTTTATTCAGGAGCAAGTAATTAGTTAAACTGAAAAATGATTTTCTTTGGGCAAGTGGCATGCAAAATTAAAGTTTAATGTATTTTCTGGAATGCACAGTTCCTAACCCACAAATGGGTCAGCTAAATTTCCTATAATAGGGTAGTTTATAAGCCAGTGGCATTGCCATAACCTTCTCCACACCCTTCTTTCTGAGAGCCAGCCTGATCATGAGAAGGAGTGCAGTGGATGGGCTGGGCTGTGGTGAGCTGTGGAGCATAAGCCTTGTCCACGCAAGCACTCACATTTCCAAGAGGCTGCTTCCTTACTGGATCTAAGACCCACGTGCTCCCAATTGATAGAGGATCCTGGACTTCCATGGGAAATCTCTCATCTTTGAACAATGACAACTAAGCAATTTTTAAATCATTTTAAGAATGTGTGCAAGCTAAATCGAAAGTGTGTATAGGGCTGAGCAGTGATGGTGCATTTACCTTTAATCCCAGCACTAGGGAAGCAGAGGCAGGCAGATCTCTGAGTTGGAGGCCAGCCTGGTATAGTGAGTGAGTTCCAGGACAGCCAGGACTAAACAGAGAAACCTTGTCTCGAAAGAAAAAAGAAAGAAGGAGAAGGAGGAGGAGGAAAAGGAGAAAGAAAGAAAGAAAGAAAGAAAGAAAGAAAGAAAGAAAGAAAGAAAGAAAGAAAGAGTCTTTGACCTGTGGACCTCCTCTTAGGGAGTTCCCTGCTTACAATAAAACCGTGCTTCCATCCACTCAAGTCTCTTTTGTGAAAAGGATTAAGCCTTTACCCAGCTCCCTTGCATTTTTCACATCTCCTCCTCTCTCTTTTACCAGGTTACGTGCTGTCTCTGGTCTGTCCGAACTCTTCCCAGGCTTCCTGTGAGATCACAAATGTGTCACAACTGCTGCCTTATCCTGTCCTCTACACAGACCTGAACTCCACTCTAACCAACGTCAGCATTTCACCAAACGTAGAAGACAAATACAGTCTGTATGCCGGCTTGGCACTGGCCATCACCTCCAGCGTTTTTATTGGCTCAAGTTTCATACTCAAGAAGAAGGGTCTCTTGCAACTGGCCAACAAGGGCATTACTAGAGCAGGTAAGAAACGTGTTCACCAGGCAAAGTCTTCACTCGAGTTCTTGAAATAGAGCGCGTTCCCTTCTACCCCAGGAGCTTTTCCCTTTTCCTAAAACTCTCTTCCCACTGCCCTTCGTCTAGCTGACTGATGTCTCTGAATTCTGCCATAGTCCCCCTCCCTAGACTGGCCTCCTTCACCACCCTCCCTCAATGTCTAGCATTGAACCAAACAGTTCCCTTCATTACCTCTAAGATGTTGCATGTATTGTTTATTTCAGTCATCAGGTTTACTTGTTTATTGATAGTAGACTCATAAACCATGCACTCAACAGTGCTTATCACCCACCAAATATTTGTGGAATCAATTATACTACGGTGTATTTATATATTTAGATATTTTATATGATATTTCAGATACCAAGTAGCCTGTTTGATTGCATTAGCCACACATTCATATTCATTTTCATGAACTATAATAGCACAAGAAACTTAAATATTTTTCCTGGGTCAACATGGAAAAATAAATGACTCTAAGTTATGTAAACAAGTTTCTGGAGAGGTAGTGAGAGAGGAGCTTTGCTCCATCAAAAAAATACTATATTTTATTCTTAAAACAACTTAGCGCTGGAATTAAAACAAATAGTCAGGGATTGTTGAAGATGTCCAAGTAGAACAGATTACATGTAGCTGCTAATACATACTTTTTAAAAGTAATATTCAGACCTGCGAATAAAGATGAATTATTCAACTAAAAATATTGAGACAACATTGGAAAAAGTAGAGGGGGAAAAATGTGGGAGTTCTATCTGTTGCCATTCTGCAAACTACACTCCAGGTTCTTTGTACCTGAAATAATTTTAACCCCCAAAATAGCCTTCTTAAGCATACATCTATTTTGTATAAAGGAAGACTATATTCTACCTTTGTTTTGTATTTTTTTTTCAAGACAGGGTTTCTCTGTGTAATAGTCCTGGAACTTGCTTGGTAGACCAGGCTGGCCTCAACCTCACTGAAATCCACCTGCCTCTGCCTCCCAAGTGCTGGGATTAAAGGCGTGCGCCACCACCGCCTGGCAGAACACTGTTCTATGTAGCTTGAGAGAGTCTCTGAATGGGTGGATAAAATAGGTCCCACACAGACATCCTATTTAGAAATAACTTCCTTGAAACTAAACAATCAGATGATGTAGGAGGCTATTAATATATGACACAGTGTTATAAAGTTCCTAATACATAAAGAGTGATTGCAGACAATAAGAAAACACATACCCTAATGTCTCAGTTAGGTTTTTATTGCTGTGAAGAGACACCATGACCATGGCAACTCTTATAAAGAAAGCATTTAACTGGGGTGGCTGGCTTACAGTTTCAGAGGTTCATTATCATCATGATGGGGAGCACGGCAGCAAGCAGACAGTTGTGTTGAAGCTGAGAGTGTTACGTCTTGCAGTGGACAGTCACACTGAAGAGAGCTTGAATGAAAGAGACCACAAAGCCCGCCCCCACAGTGACACACTTCCTCCAGGAAGGCCACACTCATCTCAACAAGCCACATTCTAAAAGTACCACTCCTTTTCTTTCAAACCCCCACACCTGACGATATAGGTCAATCATTCAAGTAAAAAGCACAGAGAAGAGTTGCAAACCTCCAGTGTGATGAGGTGACTCCTGTCTAGTCATTAGTAAATTTGATGAGGAGAAAATACTAAAGAAGTAGGCATAAACTATTTTGCAAGATCATCTTTATTGCTTATAGATCCTCTTAGTTTAACTATAACGAATCGTCCAGGTCAAAGTCAGGAAGTGTCAGAGCTGAGAAAATTCCCCTTTCTAACATGACTCAGGTCAGCCATTGTGGTCATGGTGAGGTGAGTCCAGGCAGCTTCAGAAAAGCCTTTAGGTCTTCCATATCTCCAGACGAAGGAGAAGCAGAGCCCACCAGTCCAATGCTTCTCGTTCTTTAGCTGACTCATCCACAGCCTCAAAAGCTCCTGTACCAAATAACATCATTCCTCTGCGATCAGTGTCTCCTGCAACTTGTGGTTTGGGTTTTAATGTGAGTCATGGCTGAAACAAGGAATTCAGAATTTATAGTACCCGTGCCTATATTGCTGACTGACATTGTTATTGAACCTGGTGATTAAGTAAAATTCCCCACAAGTCAAAGGAACTTTCTAGGGAGTCAGAGGTAACAGAAAACCTGAGAAGGCCTTGGGAAGGACCGAGTAGATGTCCTCGGAGTGGACAGCTGCTGAGGTGACCAGGAGCCTTGCCTTCTGCAGCGTCCCCAACACCTCTCCTAGGAGTCAGTTCTGCCCTTCTCTCCTGAGGTGACGACCTGATTTTTGTTTTCTGATTTTTTTCCCAGGGCAAGGTGGACATTCTTACCTCAAGGAATGGGTATGGTGGGCAGGACTGCTGTCGAGTAAGTATGAAAGCTGGGAGTTCTCAGACTCAGCTACCCTCCCCTCCTGTGGAGGATGGAACCGTCTGGAAGTGACTGGTGACGTCACACATCACCTGCTGTTTAACTGTGTGTTATATAGGTTGTTTTCACACCTCCTGCTCTGGCTAAGGAATGCTAAGGAAGAAATTAGTGTTTCCAGTATTATCTTTATTTTATTTTTAAAACATTATTTTACATACCAATCCAGTCCCCCCTTCTTCCCCTTCTCATGCTTCCCCTACTTTCCCCCCACCTACTCCTCAGGGAGAGTGAGGCCTCCCACAGGGAGTCCCAATATTATATTTTATCACAAACTTCTATTTCCTATGAGAATTGAGAAATACCTTCCCTCCTTATGAGTTCTTTTTTTTATATTTATGAAAGTGTGTGAGTGCTTTGCCTGCATGGTTGTCTGTGCACCTTTTCCATGGCAGGGCCAGAAGAGGGCATCGGATCTGCAGAACTGGGGTTACAGGTAACTGTGAGCATCCACATGGGTGCAGGAATTGAACCTAGGTCCTCTGACGGGTTCTCTGAAAGAGCAGCCAGTACTCTTAACCTCTCCAACTTTCTTCTGAGTTCTTAACTCAACTTGGTGGCTTATTTACTAATTTATTTTTTCATTCAAAAGTGTCCCTATTTTCCATGGCCAAGTAACTTATTTCAACATTTAAGAAACCCTATTCTAAGAAAGAACTTGGGGGCTGGAGAGATGGCTCAGCAGTAAAGATCACTGATGCTCTTGCAGAGGACCCAGGTTTGAGTCCCAGCACCCATGTGTCAGCCTACAACTGTTAACTCCCTTTCCAGGGGATCTGACACCTGACCCCCACAGGCCCCAGGTGGACAGACATACGTCGGTGCAAACCCCTCATGCACACAAAATAAAGAAAGAAATTTTTAATTTTTAAAAAGAAACAGCTTGAGTACCTTTTGGCTAACAAGGATGACAGCTAAAAGGGATGATGAAAAACATTCAAATTTTGTAGTGCTCTTTCCATTTTTCAGGTGTGTTCATATCTGTTTGCTGAATAAAAGTTGACTGCTCTGCCCTGGGAAGGTTCCAGTTGGTCTTAGCTAAGTGATCCTCTCACTCTCTCTGTGTGTTTTACTTGTATCTCCTCACCCTTCCTTCCCATTTTCGAACAAAAATATCGGAACTGGTTAAGATCACTTGATACTCATGCAGAGGACCTGGGTTCAGTTCCCAGCACTGTGGTGGCTCACAGCCATCTTCATTTCAGTTCTAGGGGTTCTGATCATCTCTTCTAACCTCCATGGGCACTAGGCACCCACAAAATGTACATATCTACATGCCTGCCAACACTCACAGGCATGAAACGAAAGTAAATCTTAAAATGAAAATCTAAGGAGAAAATCATATGGCTGCATTTAAATATCATGTATATCAAGCAAAAAAGCTTGTGATAGTATGGATGAGAACATACATTAGAGGTGCTATCTCGCTATCGGCATATGAAATTAAGCTTTGCCTGGAAGGACATCTATAAAATAGAAACTATAAACAACATAAGGGCTTCAAAGGAAGCCGAATAGTCTGAAAAGGCTGCCGTGGCTCTTTTAATGAGAGCAGTCTCCTAATTGCTCTGTAAATTTAGTGTACCAGGCTTTTTCTTTGGGGCCACTAACCAGCTCCCAAATCATGACATGGAGACTTCTTAGTTTTGAATGCTCGGCCTAGCTTAGGCTTGTTTCTGGCTAGCTCTTTCAACTTAAATTAACCTGCTTCTCTTTATCTACCTTTTACCTCAGAGATTTTTACTTTTCTTTTTTCTATATGTTTTTCTTTGCTTCTTATTCTGTAGCTGGCCCCTGGTGATTTCTCTCTCTCCTTCTCCTCTTCTCCGGTCCTTTTTTTTTTTCCAGCCCAGATATCTCCTCCCATTTATTCTCACTGCCTGCCAGCCTCACCTGTCCCTCTGTGCCTAGCTATTGGTCGTACTGCTCTTTATTAGACCAATCAGGTGCCTTAGGCAGGCAAGGTGAAACAGATGCAGCACATCTCTATATAATTAAGCACACATCCTTGCATCATTAAACAAAGGCACCATAAACAAATGTAACACTCCCTTCCACAGTTTAAGTAATATTCCACAGCATAAACAAATGTAACACATCTAAAGATGTGTAATCATAGTTAAGGTAATCTCCATAACAATTT
This sequence comes from Dicrostonyx torquatus, assembly GCA_028555095.1. Classification (NCBI taxonomy): domain Eukaryota; kingdom Metazoa; phylum Chordata; class Mammalia; order Rodentia; family Cricetidae; genus Dicrostonyx; species Dicrostonyx torquatus. The sequence continues at coordinate 2,122,413 of JAQHUG010000109.1, forward strand.
AGATTTTTTTTTTAATGATGTTCTAATGCTGGGTATTCCTGTAGTTTGGGTGTGGTAGCAAAGTAGACAAATAAAAAGAGTATACAATGCTATTTTCTCTCTCCATATGTGTTTGCTTGGCCCAGTTGGACAGCATGAAATAATGCAATTTCTGGAAAAGCGTCCCACTGTGGTCTCTGAGAATAAACTGGCTTCCACATAAAAGCTAGCTCTTAGGGGAATTTCCCTCACTCTGGAATTTATTTGCAACACACTACCTGGTGCGGAGCTCAAGTTTCTCAGATGACATTACATTCTGACATTCATCCTCAGGACTTCCAAACAGCTACTTGGATCTTCTTGAGTGAGACATCATCACTTGCTTATAGGTCATCTCCAATCCAGAGATTCTTGCTGTGGGCTTATGGTGGGGATTTCTGGGTATCTGTCACCCAGACACCAGATATCCTTATAAGCCCTTCTCATTTTATAAGATGTCTGATGTTACTGCTGTGGCTAAATTGCAAATCTGGCCATTCTCAACTTATTCCAAAGCTACCTCTACTGACTCCATTCGACTGACCAAATATGTTTTTAACATACAAGGAGCTGGTCTCAATTGGAAAGCGTGTAAAATGTGCATCCATCCCTCAGCATTGTTATATTGTTACGTTGTTGTCTCCTGGCAATTACAGTAGTTCTACATCCCATAATAGTGGTCCTTTCCCACAGGCTGCAAGAAGTTTAAGCCTTTGCTTTCAGGTAGGGCTTAGCATCTCTGAGACAGAAGTCTGCTGCTATCGTGAGTCGTTTGCTTATCTCTTCTGATGAAGATATTATCCCGTCCACTCATACTTCTACTTGCTTTCCAGTGGGAGCTGGAGAGGCAGCAAACTTTGCGGCTTATGCCTTTGCACCTGCCACCTTGATCACCCCCTTGGGGGCTCTGAGTGTTCTTGTAAGGTAGGTGAACAACAGAGAGCTGGACTTCTGTGGCTAGTTCACTGTCAG
>JAQHUG010000109.1:2148662-2174877 GCA_028555095.1 Dicrostonyx torquatus
GTTTATGATGTGAGGGCTAGCCAAGAAGAGGCTGGTGATGATGGACCAGGCAGAGTTTAATTGAATACAGTTCTCATGTGGTTATTTCGGGTACAAGCAAACAACCAGCGGGTGAGCGGGCCGGCGGCTGGGGGCTGGGAGCTGGGTGCCGGGAATACAACCCGCACCTCTCCCCTCTTTTATAAACAGTGGGAAACCAAGAAAGGGGAGTTCTAACATCAAGGTGAACCCCATATGTCATGTTTTCAACCCCAGAAATCAGGTGAGGATGAGAGTTGGTTGGTTTCATGGAGACCAGTTTCATAGACAAAAGGGAATACACATCCTCTAGACTCTGATATATTTCCTTCTATAAAACAACAAGAACCTGGTTCTAAATTAAATGTGTTTTGTGAGTTTGTCTGCCAGTCTGGTGGGAGTGTAAACTCATAAAGCCACTATGGAAATCAGTATGGCAGTTCCTCAAGAAGCTGGGAATCTATCTATCTCAAGATCCAGCTATAACATTCTTAGAGACATACCCAAAGGACCCTTCATCCTACCACAAGGACATTTGCTCAGCCATGTTCATTGCTGCTCTATTCATAATAGCCAGAAACTGGAAAACACTTAGATGTCCCTCAACAGAAGAACATATAAAGAAAATGTGGTACATTTATACAATAGAGTCAGATGTTAAAAAAATGACATCTTGAAATTTACAAGCAAATGGATGGAACCAGAAAAAAATGATCCTGAGTGAGGTAACCCAGACCCTGAAAGATAAATATAATAGATATTCAATATATGTGGATATCAGCAAATATATAAATGATAACCAAGCTACAATCCATAGACCCAAAGAGGTTAGGTCTAGATGAAGGGACTAGGGAACACAGACACATGGATTTCCTGGGAGGGGAACTAGAGTAGATTTTATAGTAGAGTCGGGGCAGGTGAGTCAGGAACAAGAGGATCAGGTTAAGAAAGGGAGAGAAGATGGGGTTGAGAGACAGAATGTAGGGAGAGACAGCTAGAATACTGCTCAGGTGACAAAAACCAGAGACTAGATAGCCCAGAGATCTAAGGTAAAACCAAATACTACTGGTCTAAAATAATAACAATAAATGACTCCTAATGATATTCTGTTATACTCATAGATCACTGCCTAGTTAAGCATCATCAGAGAGGCTTCCTCCCGCAGCAGATGGGAACAAATAGAGAAACCACAGCCTCACTTTTGCAAAGAGTGAGTAATTGGAACACACAGCTCTAAATAGGAAATTCCTTCCCTTAGAGCTCAGGGAATCCCACAGAAGAGTAAGGGAAAGAGTGTATGAGTAGAGAGGATGGAGGATGCCAGGGAAGAAAAGGACATGGCTAAATCAACTGAGAAAAGGCCATATGAACTTGCCAGAGACCGAAGCAGCCAGCTCAGGGCCAACCAGGTCTGCTCTAGGACCTCTGCATATATATTTCAGCTTTCAGTTTAGTGTTTTGTTTTTTTTTTAATGGGACTCCTGAGTGTGTGAACAAGTAGTGGGTCTCTGATTCTTGGGCCTTCTCTTGGGGTTCTTTTCCCTCTGTAGACCAGGCTGGCCTTGAACTCACAGAGATCCTGCCTCTGCCTGGAATTAAGAGTGTGTGACGCCACCGCCTGATGAGCCTGTTCTTTTCTAATGAGAGATAGGAAGGGGGTAGATGTAGATGGGGGAGGTAGGAAGGAATGGGGAGGAGTGGAGGGAGAGGAAACTGTAATTAGGATATATTTTTAAAAAATTAAGAAGAAAAATCACTAGCCATGTAGAATATAGCAAAGATCATAAAGTATGTTCCCCCGACAACCACCATACAAGATGGGGACAATATATGAATAATAGACTTCAACTCCTCGTAATCAGACTGGTGCTTTATACAATGCCCTTCTCACGGTGTTTCTGAAGCACTAAGAATGATAACATTCAATTTCCAGTCAATTCTCAGTGATAAACTGAGAACTGTCCTGGAACTCACAGAGATCCTTTTACCTCTGCCTCACATCCTGGGATTGAAGGCGTGTGCCACTATGCCCAGAGATAAATTAAGATTTAATCATGATTATTGATTGTTTTAATTACTTGGTGTTGCCTCTGGACATCTTCTTGTGGCCTCTTCTTTTGGGAAAAATTAATCATTTTGCAGACAGTGCCAGAGACAGTAGTTATGACAAAACAAGACATTTTAGGTTGCTCCATCTCACATAAACAAAGGATGAAATATCAGAACTATAGTGGGCTCTGGATTTTCCTGACAACAGGTACCATTAGAAATGGAAATTTTATATGTTCAAAATGGAACTTTGGCTCAGATTTTCAACAGTGTTTAAAACTAGAATTCAAGAAATTATGTCCAACAATATGTAGATTAAAAGAGTTTATTAAATAGTATATGACAAAATTATAAAAGACATTTTTAGAATGTTCACATAGGTTCCCAAAGCTATGTTTTCTATAAACATTGATATAGCCCCAAACATAAAAGTCTATAGGGAGGCTTTTGTGGTGGTTTGAAAGAAAATGTCCCCCAAAAGGAGTGGCACTATTAGGAGGTGTGGCCTTGTTGACGTAGGTGTGACTTTGTTGGAGGAAGTGTGTCACTGTCTGGGTGGACTTTGAGGTTTCTTTTGCTCAAGCTTCATTCAGTGTTACACTCAGTCTACTTCCTGTTGCCTACATATCAATATGTAGCAGCCCCTTCTCCAGCACCATGTCTGCTGCATGCTGCCATGCTCCCTGCCATCATGACAATGGACTAAACCTCTGGAACTGTAAGCCACCACCTCAATTAAATGTTGTTGTGGTCATGGTATCTCTTCACAGAGATAGAAACCCTAAGAGACTAGTGAATTGGGGTTTCATGTATATTCAAAGGTTCTGAGGGTGCCTATCATGAAGAAGCCACTTGGAAGGCTGATGTTGTCTACTTCCTTCACATATGAGATGTGACAGATAGTGGACTTCAGAAGCCCCTCCCACATGTGTAGAAAGACTATCAATATATTTTGTATTGAAATCTGTATGGAAAGCCTGTGACCTTTTTGCTCCGTTGCCAAGAGTCAATAACCCGAATGGAAGATACTCGCTGTCAGTGATGCCCATGGTTTCACCTTGTGACAGGTTTGCAAGATGACACTGTGGGCTGGCATTCTATTTCAGGTCACCAGGTTTCGGCAATTTCTGTGAGAACCTGAAGCAGTTCGGCAAATGTCGGGCGACTTTTAGGGTTCTGGAAGAGGGAAAGAGAGCTGGTCAGCTTGACTTGCTTTTCACTCAGACACCAGCTGTGGAACTTACAGGACGAGACCTCAGCCTATGCTGGCTCTGTGCAAACTGAAGAGCAGCGTATCTTGGCTGACACATGGCGGCATGGTTTGTGTGTGAGCAAGGTATGGGTGAGCGTGGAAGAGTATAGAGCATTGCACAGATAAAATGGCTAGAGTCGTACACACTAGTTTCATGTGGCTATGTAAATCAATTAAAGATGAATACGTATTTCAACTTGGTTTCTCAGTCTTACTAGCTACTTTTCAAATTCTCTGTAGCCGGAGGTGGCTACTGTATGGACAGAACACACATAGAATATTTCTGCCATGACAAAAATTTCCTTTGGAAAATGATGGGTCTTTGGAGTGTGAGGTCCTCAATTCAGCATGAGTGATTTATTATATAGGTCCCCTCTAGAAAGCAAGATTTCTGCTGAAGGGACTTTGTAGACCCTGGAGCACAGTCAACCAAACCTGTGTAAGCAGAGATCACAACACCTTTCCCTGTTTTACTTTTCAGTGGTTTGGCTCTGTCTCCCTGAGGAGAAGACATTGTACTGTTGGCATCTTTGGGATCTTTGGGAGTTAGAGCTACCCAGGAATGGGAAGGGGGCCAGAGTGTGAGCACACATCATGAGCCTCAGTGAGGCTCCAAGAATAAATCGTGGTGCCTTTCTGGAAGGTTCAAATTCGGCAGATGAAATCTCTGGCATGTTTATCAACAGTAACACAATCTTTATTCTAAATTAATAAAGTCCCTTTATTCTAATTAACTCAATCAAAAATACCATATAACCTGTTTAAGGACATCATTCAAATATTTCCTTAGCCCCAAGCTCTATACATCTCAACAAACTTCTATACAGTTAAAATGACCATCCTTAAGTCTCAGGACTATTAGACTTCCACAATTAACTTCATTTTATTAACTTACCTTCACACACACACACACGTACACACATATACACACACAGAGAGAACTGTGACAGAGCTGAAACTAGAAAAAGTAGTTTTGTATTTTATTCTAATGTGTGTGCATTGTTTGAGTAAATTTTCTAACTGTAATTTGAGACTAAGATTGTGTACTTATTCCTTCTATGAAAGCATCTTTACCCTCAAGCTCATATCCACATAAATAATATAGAAAACCGCAATGCCCTATGCACGCGTATAGGTTTATTAATGCTCCTTGACTTAGGACACGGTCACCACCCAATAAAGCCATTCTAAGTAGAAAACGCCATGCGCTCAAGATGCATTTTACACAAGTGCTCTACCATAAATCACGCTTTGCAGCAGTTTGCAGTAATTGCAGGTTCATTCTTTTGATCTGTGGCTGCCAGGGAGATGCCCCTACTCAGCTTTCCAATAGAGGCTCATATTTTGTATTAAGGAAAAGAGCAACATTCAATGCTCGAAATACGACTTTATGAAGTTGAAAAGTTCCAAGTCAAAACCACCATAGCCACCATCTGCGTGTCTGCATGTTCCTACGCTATTTACATCATGATGGCAAAGACATCCCTGAGGCAGCTGTTGCTACCAACAGCTTACTTAACAATTCTGCCTTTCCTTGTGGAGAAATTAATCATGACTGTGTTCATACACTGGGGAGCTTCCTGAGTGAAATATTTCTCTGGAATGTGAACAACCCCACCAGTCTCTTTCTTTCGTTTCTTTTTGGTTTTTGAAGCAGGGTTTCTCTGTAGCTTTGGGACCTGTCCTGGAACCAGGCTGCCCTTGAACTCACAGAGATCCGCCTGCCTTTGCCTCCCAGTGCTGGGATTAAAGGCTTGCACCACCGCTGCCAGACCCCAACTACTCTTGAAATACTGGTTTTTCTAGTGTTTGTGGATTGGGAATAAAATGACTGGTTGTTGCTTGTTATGCTGCTGCTTGTCTTTGAGAGAGCAGGAGACCCTCTCATCAAACTCGGGTTTTTCTGGGCTAAGCCTGCTAGCTACAGATCAGAGCTCTCAAAGGTCACAGTCTGCTGAGAGCAGGAGGGTTGTGTTGAGTAGATGTCCGGAAAAGGAGAGCGAGGGGGACAGAAACCCACCCTTCTGGCTTGATTTTTAATCTTGGCATATTAGCAAAAGGAGCAACTCCTGAGAGACGATTTCCCAAAGGCTGGTTCCCAGCAGTCTGCCTTCGGTTTCTATTCTGGTTTATTCTCTCTATCAGGAGTCGTAAGTGCCAGGGAGAGATGAAACACATTACTTTTATTTTAGGCTTGAAAGCGAAGACAAGTGAAAGCCAAGTACAGAGGATAAAACAGCCCCCTTCATATTCTGTGGGGGAAGTTCAACAAACCAGAGTCTGTGAGCCCGCCTCCCAGGTCTTCACTAGGGAAATCATGGAATCCAGAGAGGCCTTAGACACGTCCAGCTGCTGCCAGAACCGATCTTAGACTGATAAGGCTTGGAAGCTGAGCTCCGGGATGAAGAGTCCATTGCGGAAAAACAAAATGGCCTCGTGACTCTGGGGTGGGAATTTCATAAGAACTGGTGCCCTGACTGTCAGGGCCATTACCGAGGAAGGAGTTCTGGCCGCCATGATGCAGTCACAGTAATCAGGGCCACCTACCTCATGCCAGCAACTGTACATAACTCCGTAGATGGACATGGGGGCCAGGTGAGGGCGATACAGGCGGAACCCTTTAGAAATGGCTTCCACCACTTGCAGATTGGACTTATTTTCAAAAGGCATTTTTCCTTCTGTAAAAACTTCCCACATTAGAACTCCTGCAAAGAAAACATGCAGAAACAAGAGTCATTTGGAACCAAAACAACGGTTTGATTGAAACTGCAAGATGTTAATCTCCTCCAACTTCGGAGTCATAATTGCCCAGGAAGAACACAGTTCTGTGTGGTTGCACACCCCTGAGGTTTTTTTTTTTTTTTTGGTTTTTCGAGACAGGATTTCTCTGTGCCTTTGGAGCCTGTGCTGGAACTAGCTCTTGTAGATCAGGCTGGTCTCGAACTCACAAAGATCCACCTGCCTCTGCCTCCCGAGTGCTGGGATTAAAGGCGTGCGCCACCACCGCCTGGCCACCCCTGAGTTTTTAAGAGGTCTGTACCTTGAAAATAACCCTAGAAAATGATGCCTTGACTTTTATTTTGGTCTTGACATCTATCTCTCCATGGCAGAGAAAGCAGCAGCATCTTCATTGGTGAAGTACTGCTCCTGTTTCCTCCTCCTCCTGTCCCTATCCCCTCAAGTCAATAAATCTGTCTGCTCTTTCTTAGACAATGATATATTCGTGGGCCTTCTCTGTCTGCTGCTGCTGCCAGCAGTTCCCCAGCCAGCAGGTGGCACATGCCTGCCTCTGTCCATGAAGAGTCTGAATTGACAGGAAGGCCCTACAGAATCCAGGAACTGCTGGGATGATAGCTCGCTTGGTGGGTAAAGTTTTTGCTTACAAACCAGAAGACCTGGGATTGAAGATGCCTGGCAGTCCTGAGAGATGGGGCAGTGGTTACGAGTACTAAAGCTTCCCTCGCAGAGAACCCATTTGGTTCCCAGCACCCATGGCAGCAGTCCACAGCCGTCAGTAACTCTAGCTCCAGGGGAGCTAATGCCTCTGGTCTCTGTGGGCACATACACTCATGTGCACATATCCACACACATACACATGGCCAAAAATGATAAAAATAAATCCTTTTTAAATGTCTGGCATAGTGATGTGCACTTGCAACCCCAGCCTTGGAGAGGCTAAAGACAAGCAGACTCCTGGGGTCCCTGGCCATCGGTCTAGTCTAACTAGTGAGCTGCAAGCCAATGTAAGACCATCTCAAGAGAGGTGGATGACATTCTTTTTCTTTTTTTTTTAAGAAAAAAAACAATTTATTTAACTTCATTTTATGTGCACTAGTGTGAAGGTGTTAGATCCCTTGGAATTGGAGCTACAGACAGCTGTGAGCTACCATGTGAGTTCTGGAAATTGTAGCCAGGTTCTCTGGAAGAGCAGCCAGTGCTCTTAACTGGAAAGCAGCAAGCTCTCCAACCCCTGAGCCATCTCTCCAGCCCCGGTGGATGGCATTCTTGAAAATGACAACCAAGATTGTTCCCTGACCTCCACAAAAAGAAGAAACTCACCAGCTCACTATCCACGGAGGAGAAACCATGGGAACCTGAGCGAGTTTCAATCGCTCTACAGCTTCCTGAGGGGGTTCCTTGTCTTACTAAGACACACTCACACAATCCCTCCCCAGCAAAGCTCAAAACTGTGCCTGCTGAGAGACAAGGTCAGTAGAGAGCTTACATGATCAATTATACAAACATAACCTTGTCGTGAAGACTATACTTGTGAGGGAGGACAAGGACATCTCTCTAAACCTCAGAGCCACCCAGGAAGTCCTGGATGAAAACCAACAGATTTTTGCTCATCAGTTGCAATGTTTGAAAATCAGCTCAGATGAACAAGCTGCCCTGAGCATAGATCTACAGTGTCTCTTTCTCTGTGGAGAGTGTTAGTCAATATGAACATCACATCCCAAGAAGCCAAGGGGCATTACCCTAAATCCCATAAAGTGAAAGCCATGAGCTGCTGATTCTCTTAGATCTAAATGTTAAAAAGTTCAAATTGTCATGTTTGGAAACAATCAAGCACCGTATAACTAAGCAACACAGCTTATGAAATATACTGGAAACCAGTGATGGCATAGATCATTTCCTTCCAGCCTCTGTGATATGGAATCATCGGCTGCATCTGTCTTCTAGGAGACTCCTTGCTATAGCTTCATGGCAAATGCTCACTAGAGAAGGGAAAGGTCCCGAGAGCAGAGCTCTATGTGTGTGGGGCTGCATGAATCCAGTTGCCAAAGAAGAAGGCTTTTAGATTTATTTACTTATTATATATATATAGTGTTCTGCCAGCATGTCTGCCTGTACACCAGAAGGGGGCACCAGATCTCATTATAAATGGCTGTAAGCCACCTTGTGGTTGCTGGGAATTGAACTTAGGACCTCTGGAAGAACAGTCAGTGTTCTTAACCTCTGAGCCAGCTCTCCAGCCCATAGGAAGGCTTTTCAAGAATGCTACATTATGTCAAACAAGCTCACAAACAAACAAGAGTTGAAAAGAAAGGCTGCCACTGTATTGACTCCAGCAACAACAAACAGACTCACCAAATGACCAGACATCAGATTTGCTGCTGTACTTGTTAAAATGGAACACTTCAGGCGGGGACCACTTGACTGGGAACTTAGCTCCAGAGGAACTGATGTATTCATCATCCAAAACATACCTGCCATCGTGGGAGTCAAGCACACTGTGTTAATAGCCACCAAGGTCTAATTCCTTCAAATATGTTTGTCTGCTCTGACCTGCTAAAACTCAGTGTTTCCCCCAGAAAAAACTTGTGCACCATGTGGTCTTGATGGCAGGCGACCAAGTTGCCCTTCATTTGTTTCCTCCTCTAGTACCATGTCTCTTTGATTTCATTTTCATTAGATCTCTGGAAACTACAATTCTACAGTCACAAAACTGGGGAAGCACTTATGTTTATTAAGGTCCAGATTCTGGAAAACAGATGGATCTTAATCTGTCTTGGTAAAAAAAGACTTCAGTCATTCCCAGGGAATTTAACCGATAAATCTTCTAGATAGACATTCCACAGTACAGACGGCCAGCCATGACCAAAGGGGAAGGACAGTGGTTGCACAGATGTCAGAGTGCGTATTTCAACAGGACCAGCCAGGCCATTTCCATGACAGTACTGTGGCCCCATGAGACCTCCATGACACCTGTGGCCCCATGAGACACCTAAAACCTGGGCTTTGACTGCTGAAGAATTCAGAAAGAAATTCTGAATTCATTCAGGTTAAACTTCTGGGGCCTTACAAAAGGAAGCTTGTAGCTGGGCAGTGGTGGAACACACCTTTAATCCCAGCACTTGGGAGGCAGAGTCAGGAGGATCTTTGTGGATTCAAGAACAGCCTAGTCTACAGAGCTAGTTCCAGGGCAGCCAGGGATACACAGAGAAATCCTGTCTTGAAGAGAGAAACCCTGTCTCAAAAAACAACAACAAAAAATTATTTGTGCAAATATGTGGCTAGGTTTATCCCAGCAATGACTTAAAACCAACTTCCAAACTTGGTCACACAGAGTCTGATGGTGACCTCAGAAAATTAGAGCTTATCAAGTACCTTTCTCTTTCAAAAATACACATTCATCATAAAAATATACTTAATCACACACATTTGAATGGACTGAGAAATCCCTGTTTCTGTTTTAAGATTTACCATAGGTGTGTCAACAACAGCCTGGAAGAAGACCAGAACAGGGCACAGTAAAATCCACCTCACGGGGAAAACTGGCGTGTATCCTGAAATCCCAAGCAGACTGAGCCGCACAACCACACGGACACTTAGCCCACACAGATACCTTCCCTACAGGGACACTGTCTTCACAGACACTTCCTCAGAGCAGAAAGAAAGAGGCAATAGCAACTTCAGTGTGCAAGGCTGAAGATGGAGGGAAGGCTTGGGGAGCAAGATGGAAAAGGGGCTTACCATAATGCCTGACTACCTGAGTCTGAATTCATAGGGTGGAAGGAAAGAACTGACTCCCACAGTGTCCTGACCTCTACACACACACACCATGACATACCTGAGGATGCATGATCACACACACACACACACACACACACACACACACACACACACACCATGGCATACCTGAGGATGCACGATCACATACATACATACACACACACACACACACACACACACACCATGGCATACCTGAGGATGCATGATCACACACACACACACACACACACACACACCATGGCATACCTGAGGATGCATGACCGCACACACACACACACACACACACACACACACAATGGTTTTTTAAAATGCAAGACTCCCTCCTACAAGTGGACAAAGCAGACAGAAAGGGCACACACCTGGTCATCCCAAAGTCTGAGATCTTTACTACACAGGAAGAGCTGACCAAACAGTTCCTTGCTGCCTGTAGAAAGAAGAGAAGCATCAAAGCTGAACCATAGTCTTTCTTTGGAAAATTTCTACGCTCATTTTTCTTACTTTGTTTCAGCTCCACGTTACATCTCTGCACGAGCAGCCACGGGAATTTCATGGTGACGTCCCTTATTGATGTACATAACCCAGTGCTCAACTTGTATGCCATAGTTCTAATGATTCTTCAATGTCATAAAAAGTTAATATTGAATGTTCACAATTTTTAAATTTTAAACTTTTCCAACAAGTATCCTGGATAAATATGTGGGTTAATTTAATCTAATAGATGATAAATTAAGTACTTGGCATAAAATACCTTAACTTTTATTTTTTACTTAAGTCATGAAAAGTCTGATATACATGACAGATCAGAAGGCAGTCATATTGTATCTTTGGGCTCTCCAGTGGGTAATAAAAATTAAGAAACAATTGAGCCAGGTGGTGGTGGTTCATGCCTTTAATCCTGGCACTTGGGAAGCAGAGGCAGGTGGATCTCTTTGAGTTTGAGGCCAGCCTGGTCTACAGAGCAAGTTCCAGGATAGGCTCTTAAACCTACACAGAGAAACCCTGTCTTAAAAAAAACCAACCAATCAACAACAACAAAAAAAAAAACCTATATATTAAAAGCTTTCTTTCAGTGAGTTACTATTTCTAGTGATAATTCTCTATTTCTTTTTAAAGTTTATTTTTTTATTTTAGGTATATGGGTGTTTTGCCTGTGTAGGTCAAAATGGGGTGTTGGAGCCTCTGGAACTAGACTTACAAATGGTTGTAATTTGCCATGTAGATGCTGGGAATCAAACCCTCTGGAAGAACAGCAAGTACCCTTAACACTGAGTCATCTCTCCAGCCCCTTCTGCCTCTTTCTTATCACAGCGAAGTAAATGTAATACAGAGTCGATCTGGTTGTAGTCTTATCAGCAAAGCCATGGAGGAGGTCATCATTTCTGTCAGCCTCACACAGCTGAACGGTAGAATTGCTCTCTTTTCAGTGAAGTTGAGGTTCAGTGTATCCAGTTACAAAGCACAAAGCTTTAAAAAGGTCATCTAGAGGGGCCAGTTTGGAAGGTGCTAGAAAAAGTAGCAGCAACTGTGTCAAAAACAAACCCCAAGAAAAGTGCTCAACAGGAAAAGGACCCACTGAGGGCTGTTGTATTTCATTTGCAGTGTGGTAGATAAGATAGAACATGAAGACAATTGTCAGCAAAGGATGGGGGTAATCTCAGGACAGGACTTGTATGAGGCCACCCACCTGAAGCAAACAGGATGCCTAGGACTGGGGACCACTTTAACTCTCTTCCTTGTCACAGAAGAACCCTTCAGAGGCCAGGAAAATAGGCAAAGTGGATTGGAAACTGTACCCACCATCCACGCAGGGTTGGATCGCTAACTTCTTTGTGCTGGGTACCAGGGAATGTGCAGGGGGGATCACTGAAGCGTGATCAGCTTCCTCAGTGGCAAGCAGTGCCGAGCCCTGGTGGGACAGGCCCTGCTTGTGACTTGAGCACACTAATTTGTGTAGTCCTTCTGGCAGACCCACATGAAGGAGGTGACATATAGAGAACCACTGTCCTACTTAACTAGCTCTCTCAGGATCACGAAACTAGTTTGCAAAGGAGAGGACTCCAAGCCAGGCCAGGGTGGCTTACAAACTGGACTGCCCATTGATGCCTCCGTTTCAATCCCAGAGATTCTGATTTAGCTGGCCCGGCTGGGTTTTGAAGATTTTCCTCACAGCTCCCTGGTGATTCTCACACACAGTCACGTTGAACTGTAAGGATCTTTCTTCCGCAAACCATATTCTTAAAACTGTGCCTCATTTTGGGAGTCTAGCCTGGGATCTCGAGGTGTTCGGGGTGCAGTATTCATGTAGAAATGTAAGTAACTGAAGCTAATTCCATAAATCTCACCAGTATGACTTCCCAAGTGTAAGCTGAACAAGAATAACACCAATGGACTTGCCAAAATGGGTGAGAGAAAGCCAATGATGCCTCAACCGTCCAAACACAAAGAGCTGTAGACAACTGAGAAATGCTGGGAAAGGGAGAGGTGGGTGGTCTTACCCAGAGGAAAACACACTACTTGGTTATTCGGTGCCAAATGGCCAGCCTTAAAAACACACATACAAGCAACATTCTTGTTGTGTAACAAATTCATTGGAGATTGAAATATTCCATCCTGCATGTATACACGTAATAGCAATTCATGAAAAAAAGAGGCCATTATTTGAAGGAGAGCAGGAGTGGCATATGGGAGAGCTTGGAGAAAGCAAAGGGAATGGGGAAATATAATTATATTATAATCTCAGAAAAGGAAAATAATAAGAAATGTAAGTAATTAGCTAGTGTGTGACGGTGTAAATAATAAACGCCACGCCTGGTCTGAACTGAAGGCTTAGCTTGCCTTTTCCCACGGTGCCCTGGGATTAGTAAAACTACATCTGCAGCCACACCCCTGGATCCACCAGTCTCAAGGATGGGTGCTGTAATAAAACCAGCCTGGGAATGAGAGTAACCCAGGGTTGTTTCTAAGAGACCACATCAGGAATTTGTATAGAATTCTCAAATTCTCCTTTGAGTTAAATTTTCTATTTGTAAATGGAACCCAGAAGGACAAGGAGAGAATGGTATGCGTGTCCCGAAGCCATGTGCAGTGGTCTGGGAGTGGTACCCGAGGTGCAGAAGTGAGGACACGGAGAGGGGCAACTGGAGTTCAGTGAGCCCTGCTAAGTAAGCATGTTCCCAGCATTACCCAGCAGAATGGCTGGGCATTTCTAGTCTCCATCATGAATGCCAACCGTACTCCTGCAGTACTGCCACAAGCAAACCCCCTGTACCGTGGGCAACTGCACCCCTGGAGAAGAGTCCCAGGGACCCTTTCCTTCCAGCTGGACTCCAGGGTCTACACTGCGCAGCATGTATGAGACACTTGGGACAAGTGTAACTGCAGGAGCTTGAATTTGATTGGAAGGAAGAAGGGTGAAAGAAAGGCCAAGAAAGAAGGGAATGAGGAAGAGAAAAGAGGAAAAGGCACTGTAGTTAATGGCTTCATTAGGTAGTTAATTAGTGAAAGGCATTTTAGAGTAATTGCTTACTTGGTTACAGCATTAAAGGGCAATTAAAAGTAACATTAAGGAGTTGAAGGATGCAACTCAGTGATAGAGCACAGGCTTAACATGTGCAAGGCCTGGGTTCTAATCCCAGGGCTGCAGAATAAATGAGAAAGGTGACCAATCTTTCACAATAAAATGCATGAATTTAAATGTTCTAAAATGAAGCCAAAGGCACATTCTTCAAAGTACCAAAAGTGATCCCCATGTCCTTCTCAATCCAGGGCTGGTGACATAAGATGACTTGCCCCAGACTCACCAGATCCCTGTGGATATAGCAGTTCCTCTCTAGGTACGCCATCCCTTCACAGATGTCCTGGCACACGCTCAAGAGCAAGGCCTTCCGAAGCGTGCCTTTCCTCTCCCGCAGGTAGTTGAGCAGGCAGCCATTTTCCATGAACTCTGTCACTATGTAGAGGGGCTTCTGCTGTATACACACCCCATAGAGCTGAACTAGCCTCGAGTGTGACAGTTTCCTATAGAAGAACACACCAGTGAACTGGGTTATTTTTGCATTGTAAAACAGTGATATATCATTTTTATATTTGAGATAAGATAAGCATCAACCCAACCACCAGGAATGCGCAGCATTTCTTTCCACGCACGCATTGCACTGAAAATGCAGGCCCCGGAGTTTGTGCGATGCTTCCAAAGTCGTCGTTGTGGAATATTGCACGCCCCACATCCGGCTTGCAGCCACTGCCTTTTCTTCTTCCTGCCATATTGTCTTTTGCATCCTCATTATTGACTTTTCTCAGCCTAGGTTCTCAAGACTTTGAAACCCCAGTCATCCTAATGATAGCCTTTAGAAAATTCCAGACAGGCGGTGGGGAGGAAAGATGACTGATGGCCATGAGGCAGAAAATGGAATTCTAAATAGTAAAGCTATTTAAAAGCAAATGTTTAGATAAAGCCAGAGACTAAAAATGATTGGCCAGCATGAAACCATATTGTCACACAGAGCTTAAGTTTTCCATTAAAACATACTCATTATTTTTTTAAAAAAAGACTTATTTGGTTTTATTTTATGTATGTACCTATTTTGTATGCACGTACGTCTGTGCACCATGTGCATGTAGCACCCACAGAGGCCAGAAGAGGGCCCATTATTTACATTTTTTTTAAAGGCAATCTAAGCTTCAAACATTTATTGGGTTCCCTCCACCCAACCCGTGAAATATATCAATCAATGTCTAAATGCCTTTTAGGTCAACTGGAGTCACTGTGAAAAAGGAAATTCAAATTAATGTTTGCAGTTTTAAAAAATGCATCATGCATCAGCAATTCCATTGGTCAGATATAGTGTGAAAAGTACCTTAAAAATGATCTTCTTTCCAGTTATGAAGTTGTGTGTGTGTGCGTGTGTGCGCGTGCGCACGTGATGATGCTGTTGGTGATGATGATGATATGGGTATATATTAGACATACTTTGTCTGATTTATCTTTCAAGTCCATAAAGCTTACTTTCAGCTAAGGAATGTGGTTTTTATGTATGCAGAATCATGTCAGGAAAGCAAATCTCAGAATGAAACCCTTCCATGTCATAAGAAACTCGGGACCAGAGCTACACAGAACCATTTGAAAATGGAACAATTAGCAAGCATTTGCCTATGAGGGCAACCGGCAAATAAGACAAGTATGTATTAGGGAAAAAAGCAAAAGCAAGTAGATAAACCTTTCTATGTGGCTGTGTGGTTCAGATGAACACACAGAACAAAAACTTCTCCTAGGCAGAGAACTATGTGAGCAGAAATGTGCTCCTGTTTCTCCATAATGCTAGTTTCTCAATACACTCATCATGCCCCAGTTTGAGAAGTGGCTCACTGTAGGACAATTGAAAGATATATTTAAATGTGTTTTTTTTTAAAGCATTTTCAAAACTTCTACAGCCTTCTCCTGTTATTATCCTTTCCTATTTCCTCCTCTTCCCTTGGCAACAGAATCTAGTTGCATGTTCTCAGTATCATCTTCAGGGACCATGTTCTCAGTATCATCTTCAGGGACCATGCTCAAATTCATATCCTCCAACTTGACCTTTCTTCTGAACTCTGGCCTCATGCATTTTCCTGACTACTTAGTCATCATTGATCCTCTAATAGGCTTCTCAGAATCAACACCACACACACACACACACACACACACACACACACACACACACCCCTGGAGCTCCCTCCACAACTTTCAGTCAGCTCCACTGGAGAAAGTTCTCTTCCTAGCATTTGCTTACTGTTTTTGTAGCCTTATGTGTGTGTGTGTGGAGGGCTTGTGACTCTTACAAATTCTTTGTCTCCTCCATCGTGTAAGTTGTATCAGTTCCTGAGTCTCCTGAGCATGGGAGGGAATTCCAGTTCCAAGGAAACAGATTCACTAAAGTCTAAATTCGTGAGCTCCCAGCCAGGGTCGGCTCTTTCAAGAAGCCCCCCTGCCCCATCGTCTCACATTCAGAGAAGATTCTGATGCAGAGCTGGCTGATCTGAGAGCGTGAGTCAGCAAGCAGGTGATTCGGGTAACAACAGCAGCCACACATCACGGGGAAGAGGACGTCCCGTTCCGGGAAAAGTGTGCTTATCACAAGTCCATCCAGAGTCCTTCTCTTGTCATTGGTAGAAAGGATACTTTGGTAGGATAGGTGAAATATGAGCTTGAAAATTCTCAGAAGCCTAATTGCTCTGTCTTCCCTGGAGAAGGCGCTAGCTAATCTCTTCCCGTTTCTATCTAATCTCTGTCCATTTTGTTTACCTTTGGAGCCCGCAAGTTCGGGGACAGAACTCCACTGATCTGGACAACAACGTAGTTGAAATGAAAACACTTGGGTTTGTTTGTTTGTTTGTTTTTCCTCTGATACATTGCTGTTCTAAATAAACATTGAACAGATGTTTAGAGAACATTGGTTTGAACTCTTCTGGTCCAAGCTCAGATTATAGTAACAAACTATAATCAGTATATTTGCTTGGGTGGGGGCAAAAAGCAAACACCACTAACTAAAAAGCACTTATTCAGCACCTATCACTGAGCTGAAAATAGTATACTTTCCTTGTCTTTCCCACTGGTCATTTCATTAAGTCACACTGCCATCCAGTCTCATGTGTGCTGTGATTCTCATTATAGGACAGGGCTTTGGGGACTAGAAAGTGACATAGTTCATGCGTGTCACACAGAGGTTAAATAATTTGCCTGGGTCACCTAGCTCTGGCAGAGTTGTGACACCAGTGTAGATGTGTCTGAATAGAATTCGAGGCTCTGTCCAAGCCCATGGGGTGTTGGGCCATGTTATGTGAAGTGGGAAAATCCCGCCTTTCCAGATCGGGACATGTTTATGGTGTGTGTATGTGGACGAGGCTCACACTCACATCATCACTTTGGCTTCTTCGATGAAATCCTCTTCGGACATGGAACCTTCATTGATGGCCTTGATGGCGACCCGGATGTGTGCTCTCCATTCTCCTAAGTAGACTACCCCAAACTGACCACTTCCAATCTCCTTGACAAAGGTCAACTCAGATGGGTCTATCTCCCACTTTTCTAGAAAGGCAAATGACTCGTGTTACTAAAGAGGAGAGAATGCTGAACTTTTTTCTGCAGAGGAAATATTTAGGAATTATCTAGTCATAGCCCCTTGTTTTACACAGAGCTTAAAGACATACAGGGGAGGGTCTGTGACTATTCTTAACGTTCTCACTGTGTATAATTCAACACAACCAATGTTAAGAGAGTCACCTGCTTGGAGACAGGAATCTATAACAAATTGTGACTATTAAAATATGATATTAAACATAACTGTGCTTTTCTAAACAAAACCAAACCTGGAACTTAAAACATGGATGTTCCTGTGGAGGCCCAAAAATGTGAGCCTATTTCCACCTTGACCAAAGGTCAGAGAGTTGGAACTTTCCTCTGGTTCCTTCTTGGTTATTATGTTTCTACCTCAAACAAAGGTCCTACCTAGATAGGTTTAGAGTAGAAAGTTCTGCCCTCTCAAGGTTATTGTCTAAGGATGTGGCTAATAGCCAGACCTTGTATTTCAGGAATAAAGAAGTAGATATATTTCCACTCCAAACAAAAGTCTAAGGATCCAACTAAGTTCCTACTCCCTTAAGGAGGTAACACTGGATTCCACCCAGGCAGTGGGTTGCCTCCAGAATGTTTTGGTCTAGGGTGTGAGCATGACAACTGATATTTTTATCGAGGCTGGTTGCTGACATATTGCCCAGCCTGGTGTTGCTGTGATGTTAAGTGTATAAATCTCAGGAAGCTGGTGGTACTTCCTGTTTCAGTTCTGCGCTCTGTTCTCACTGCTACAGACCCTTACTGTCTCCTATGTCCTCTCCTTAGGTAAGGGCCTGGTCATCTACTACACATGTCATCGTGAGAATGCTAACCAACATATACCTAAACATGGATTTGAGGTGGAATTCGTGTTGCTGCATAGGTCTCATTTCTCATAAGCAAATCAGGAAGAAGAACAAAAGAACTGTTTTCAAGACTGATACGCTTGAAACTGGGGCTGTGTCTTTTAGCACCTACTTTTTATACAACAATACCACCATCTGCTGGAACTTCAGAGTAATGCGTCCAGCAGAATTTAGGTGGGAACTAGTCACCAACCCAAGAGTGAAATGCTGTTGTAAAAGTAACGTGAGAGAACAGATCTTGGCCTTGACAGTGATAAATAATTATTGATAAAATATGAGCACAGAGGGAATATTAATAAATTAAAACTCATAATTTTGTCTGTTCATCTGGAGAGATGACTCAGTGGGTAAGAGCACTTGCTACTCTTGTAGAGTTCAATTTCCAACACCCACATGATGGCTCAAAGCCTTTCTTAGCTCAGCTCTATCCCTCTTCTGGCCTCTGAGGCAACAACCACACATGACGTGCACTTATATACATGTAGACAAAACACTCAGACATGTAAAATAAAGATAAATCTTTAAAAGAAGGAAAGTGTTAAGAACAAATCAATCGCTGGGCTATAGTGGTGCACAATCCCAGCACTCTGGAGGCAGAGGCTGGTGGATCTCTGAGTTTGTGGCCAGCCTTGTCTACAGAGCAAGTTCCAGGATGGCCAAGACTACACAGAGAAATTCTGTCTCAAAGAGACAAATAAAAAAGAAAGAAAAAGAATAAACCAATCAGAAAAATCATAAAATACAATTTAAGGGTAAAGATGATGAATATTTGATCATTAAAGAGACTATCCAAAAGACCACTACATCTATTAAGAGGTGGCCAAAATAATTAGTCATGAGGGATCAAAATTAAACCATCTTACGCTTGCTACATTGGTGAAAGTGTTAAAAAGAAATACTAAATATTGGCAAGGATGAAAGAGTGGAGCTGGCATTCGTATACATTGTTGACAGTTGTGGAAATTGGAATAAACTCTTTGGGAAATTGATTTTGCCTAGTAAATCGCAAATTGTGCATAGCCTATCGCCCAACAAAACTACTCTAAAGTATATATAGAATGGACATTTATCCTCTAAACACAAGCAAGAACTCTCAAAGCAATAGTATTTGTAAGAACCCTGATGACTATGTAAAAAAGGTGGTAGCACTATGTCACAATGAGAATGAGTCAGCCTCAACCAACACCGTAGATAGAATTCAAAAATAGTGAGAAGAGGAAGAGGTCAGATGCAAGAGTGGGTAGTTTCTCATTCTAGTAAGTGAAGCATTTAAAACTTGGTATATATATATATTTATATTTCATGTGATAGGTATGGTTTATGTACTATTCTGTTAAAAAAATTGAACTTTTCCTCAGAAATTAGAGAGCAAGATATTCAACCAAATTGCTACTTATATAAGTTCTTACGTATAAAAATGACAAAGGCGGGGCTGGAGAGATGGCTCAGTGGTTAAGAGTACTAACTGCTCTTCCAGAGGTCTTGAGTTCAAGTCCCAGCAACCACATGGTGGCTCACAACCATCTATGAGGTCTGGTGCCCTCTTCTGGCCTGCAGGTGCACATGTAGGCAGAACACTGTATACATAATAAATAAAATCTTAAAAAATATCACGTGGTCATATCAATGAGGCACTGAACAAATCTAACACTTTCACTAAATAAATAAATAAATAAAGCTAGGTGTGGTAGCACACACCTTTAAAAAAAATGACAAAGGCACTCATAACACCCTGAAGTCACCCTTCCAACTTGTTTAGACTCTCATACCCTGAAGCATAGTCATTTTACACAATGTAATTCTCATAATTCTTTTTTTCCAGTATAATCTGAATTCTGATACTGAGAGAAATTCAAGAGAACAAACATTTCAGCAAGTCAGATAACAAGATTCCCTGGCTCACACTTATTCTCACAGAATTCTATATATCACACTTGCTAAGAAAGCATTGGAATCTGAGGATACCAGTTCTTTTTGCACAAAGATGACGTGGAGATGCCCCACAGCTCTTTCCTACCCACCCTTGTAACCAGAAAACAACAGCTTCAACATCTGGAGAAGAGAAGTCATTCATCAAAATGGGAAAGATGACAGCTCTCCATAAGATGTAGCAAACCAGAACATTGCTACCAAGTTCGAACTGCCCTAGGAGACAGATTATTTAAACACCTCCAGCATGACATTTGAAAATTTTAAAGAAACACATGTAGGTAGACTTTTCAAATGAACTGAGAATTTAAAGAATCTGTGGGGTGGTTCCTGGATGGGTGAATGTATGGGTGGGTGAATGGATGGATGGATGGATGGATGGATGGATGGATGGATGGATGAGCAGGTAGACGAACAGACAGATGGATGTCTTCCCTCTGTGTACTTTACCATAGCTAAAACCAGCTGTGGCTGGTAAACAGCTGCCCAGAAGCCCAACTGGATAGCGGAGACGGGACATGAGACCTAAGGAGAAAGAAAAATGAGCATATCAAGACTTGTTACTAGTTACAGAAGGAAGAACTAAGCACTAGAAGACAGCACTTGTCTTTAGACGATGAGGCAGAACAATATTGCAGTCATTATAGTTTTCTGTTTTCCACTTGAGAACTTTCCATTCATAATATTTACTCACCGTATACAATCTGATGATTCTAAGTTAACAAAAAAAACTCTCTCACAAAATCTCAGTGTGTACAGGTGAATTATTGGAACTTTAATGAAAAACTTGGCAGAACTCTTTATTTGAAGAATTGGAAGCATGTATGTACTAAATACATTATACAAAATATCAATGTTTTATTATAAACTTTCATATTAAACAGTTTATACATACTGATGACTATAGATCCTAAAATATTTCTGAGGTCTTAGTATTATAAAATAGGTCATGTTTTCTTGAACATGAATTTGTATGTATTCTTTCAAATTTTTCTCTTATAAAATGGAATATTTGATCAAATTGTTTCCAGAATGCCAGAAAAATCCACTTAACCATCAACTTGACCACCCTTTGGAAAAAGGTTTTTGTGGGATTTTTTTTGCTGTTGTTCTACTTTGTCTTTGTTTTGTTTCGTTTGTTTGAAGGTGGCCCAGTAGAATGAGTAGGACTTCACTTGACTGGATCAACATGACGATTTCTAGGCAATCAATTTCAATTTATCAATAAACTTATTTATTTCTTCAATCGCTACTCATTGAAAGTCTGTCTACATTGTGTTCTGTCTTGACGTTAGAAGACGGTGTTGAATGAGATGCTCTTGGCCTCTGCTCTCCCAGATCACACTTCCTGATCTGTTATTTCTAGGGAAATAACGTGTGTGTCCTTTCAAGAAAAAGTAGATGGTAAACACAAGACAGAGTGGTCTGAGAATGGGTGATCAAGGAAGGCCTTTCAGACAAGATGGCAAAAATGATGACCCTGGCTGACACAGAGTCATTCACAAAGATCAGTAGGAGAAGCCCAGGCAGATAGATAGTATGTGCAAAGGCTAGGACTCAAAGGCAAGCTCAGCTAGTAGAAAACCAGAAGATATTAAGGCTTAAAATATACTGGGTTCTCTTCCAGGTAAATCCCCAAGACCTCAACCAATCCAGAGACAATTTGAGATGACTCCTCCTCCAACAGAGAGCCTTCCTTTAGTGGGGAACCATAAGAAAAGACAGACCACTGTAGTGTAAGTGATGAAGGCACACACAGACTAGCTGGGACACAGACAAAGAACACCAAGCACATGGGACTGCATGGAGGTCCCTGAACAAAGAGCAGGAGGTGGAAGGAGGCAAAAGATTATATTTGAGAAGTATGTATTATCCTGGTTATGATGGGCCTTGTAAGCCGTGTCAGAGAGCACTGCATTCTACAGCAGAGGGAGGGAGGAAGAGAAAGAGCAAAAGAGATTGGTGGGAGAGCAGGGGCATGCCAGTCTCAAACAAGGAAGGGAAATCTTCATGTTTCCATTCTTGTTAGATCCCTGGTGGTAGCATAGTAGATAGAAGGGAAACAAACTTTGGAGACAAAGCCTTAAGAAACTGCTGGAAATTGCCCATGGGACTAATGATTAATCAGGGTATCCCTGATACTAGGGAGGGACAGGGATCTAAATGGACATGCTTAGGATATGAAATTGATGGACTTAGGCAGGAGTATTCATGAACAGTTTATCCTTCCTAACTCTAACATTGGCACGTGCCTGGTCTGTCATTATTCTGTAACCTCACCACATAGTACTCTCCAGTGTTTCTCTAGGAAGGAGGAAGAGGAAGGACTGTTGAGAAAGCAACCTCAGAACTGGCCTGCTGGGATGGGGGTGGGGGGCGGCTTGGATCTCCAGTCTGATCCTTGGCCTCTCCCCTGTACCTCTCTCTACCCAAGCTGCTACTGATCCTTGGAAATTCCTGTGGCTTCATTCCATAAGTGGAGTGGAGACACATGTCCTGGGATCTTCTCTTGGTGTGCAGAGCCAACAAAACCAGTGTCAAGGAAAGTAGTCTCTTTCCAAAAGAATTCTTTTGTTTGCTTTTTGTTTTTGTTTTGTGTTTTGTCAACACAACTTTTCATGATTGAAATATTCAAAAGAAACCCATGAGAAAGGGTAGGATGAGTCAGAGTGGATCGGATCCAAGTTCTGTAATGCTGAGGGAAAGGTCTTTGCCTCTGGCTCCATGTGGCCTGGCACAGGCTGGCTGAGGGCTGAAGACCAGAGATGTGTCTGGCATTGCGGGAGAGCTTTCTGAGATGCCTTATCTTTCCAGAAACAATAGGTCTGGATGAGGGGAAATGGGCAAACAATAGCTGAGGAGAGGGCTCCTTATTCTGGTTCATTTAGGTCAAAACGTGACTGTGAATGACTGGGGTCTGTATAGCTTTGTATTTTCTCAAAACAAGAAAGAATAGAGGATGAGAGGCTTAAAGATAGGTTTCTGTTGTCATTATCTAAACAAGAGAGCGGATTTGTGGGATCAAAGGAAAGAAGCCTCAACATTTAGGGATTTGAAGCTGTATTTAACCTTTCGCGGTATATGCATAACTAAATCTTCTTGGCTCCTCTGTCGTCCACTATGTTCCTAATCTGGTAGAAATAAAACACTGCAACTCAAGTCTTGCTCCTTGACTAGGGAAAGAAAAAGACATGTTGATGAAAGCAAACATTGCCCAAGAAAGATTGTGTTTCAGCCCTTAGACTGGATGTCTAGGGCATTTTGCTACTGTTGAAGAGAAATCTGAGGCCGTGCATGCCTTCCCTGACAGGGGACTGGCCCCTAGCTCTTCTCCCCAGACCTGATTCCTCACTGCTATGGAATAATCCTTTGTACACCGAGAAGATGTTTTACTCTCATTGGTTTAATAAAGAGTCAACAGGCCAGTAGCTAGGCAGAAAGAGGTTAGGTGGGAGAGCCAGACAGAGAATGCTGGGAAGAAGGAGGATGGAGTCGCCAACCAGATGCAGAGGAAGCAGGAGATGAACATGCCATGTTGAAGAACGGTACCATCACGTGGTAGAGCACAGATAAGAAATATGGGCTAACTTAAGTTGAAAGAGCTAGTTAGTAAAAAGCCTAAGCTACTGATCAAGCATTTATAATTAATAATAAGTTTTTGTGTGATTATTTGGGAAGTCAGAGGTCCTGATGATAAACCTTGCATACATTTCACTTACCAGCTGCGTTGTACTGGTGATACTGGATCAACTCTGGAACTGATGAAAAGAGGTGTCTCTCAGCGACATACCATTGTCCTGAGTCGTTCTTTTTAATCTGATAATGTTTTATTGAAGACTGTGTATGCCTGTAATCAGTAAAATGCCAGTTACTAGAGAAACAAGACTGCTTTAAAATTAAGTCAGTGTGTTAGGCGGTGGGACCCCAATGCTCAAGCTTTCTTCCTGGCAATACACCACACCGATGAGAGAACAGATGAGCTCAACAAATACCTGACCATCCCTGGAAACCCCTCAAATATCTTACGGGGACCTCGTATTTAACATAACGTGAGAAGACAAGCCCCATGCCCAGTGAAGTAAAGCTCATCACGAAGCACACTTACCTCTTGAATGCTGAGTTTGACTAAACCAATGAGAAATGAGGGATCAGAAAGGTGAGATGAGGAGAGGAAAGTGGATAGAGGGTAACTGCTTCGGGCAGTATGGCGTCATTATTAAACTGCAGACACACCGAGGTAGTCACTCCTCAGCTCCTTCCCTCACTAAGGGAGGGCTGCTCCTGAGGCACTGCCTCTCAGGCATCTCTACCTCACCACAAGTTCCCGTAGTCACAGAACAGCCTAGGCCTAAAGGCACGGGAAGCCTGAGGAGCCCCTGGCCAACCCTAGAGGAGACCGAGGGGTCTAAGGAACACGCCACTAGTGTCTCACAACTAATCTAACTTGATCAAGGAAAGAGAAAGAAAGCTATGTCATAGACTCGTCATGTTACATACTTCATTTCCCGTAACAGATGACAGAGATACAACGTGAACTGGGTAGTTGTCCCAGTTTCTAGGCCAGCAGCCTCCTCCCTAAACTGAGTCCTTTCGCAAAGTCCCTATGTGATGGTATCTGTGTAAAGCAAAATTGTCCCAAAGATTATCTCTAAAGTCATCAAAATCATAAACGCTTACCTTCCAGCTCTTGTATACACAGAAATTGTATAAGACCCCAAATGTCTCGAATCCCTCACAATAAATGCACCTTCTTTAGCCTGTAAAAATACAATTTATCCATTATTCAAGTGTATCCTTTCTTAGAAAAACAAACTGAGATATCACTGATAAAAGCCAAACCTACATAGATTTACTAAAAGTAACTTATATTTAAAAAAAAATAAGTGACTTCTATATTCTTACAATTGAAGAAGGAGATTACTTTTCAAGTGCACACTATTGTATCTTACAGGTTTAGGAATCTTATGTCCAAGAGAAAGTAAGTTAGATAAGAAATTTATAAAAACAAAAAACATTATCCTTGATTTTTCCAGGACAAGTCCAGGTCTTGACAGCCTTGTACCCAGTGTCTAGTGGCTTTTGTTGTGTTGAGGAGGAAAACAGATAAAATTCGCTGATCCACATAAAAGCAAACTGTGAGTCGGGCTGAGCTGACAAGGCGGCGTGGTAGAAGAAGGGGAACGGAAGACACAGGGAGAACCTGTTTCCAGAAAGACAGAGAGTAGGATAAGAGTTTGTGATAAAGAATACCTGTGGGGGATCCTGTTGGGAGCTGCAGACTGTTGGGGGGTACGAGAGATAAAGAGGAACGGCAGGCAGACTTTCAAGGCTCAGTTAAGAGCTAGGTCCTTGTGGACATTCTTTGAAGAAACTCCACAGAAGCTGTAAATTGCTTTCCGACCATCTTGACAGTTAGACTGCTTTGTTTGTTATTATGCAGTTTTTCTGCCCTCGGTGGGTGTGCCACGTTCCTGAAGGCCAAACAGCTGCAGGTTCTCTCTCTGGAAACCACCCATAGACCGGCGGTTCTCCACCTTCTAAAACTCCGTTCTTTAAAACGGCTCCTCATGCTGTGCTGATCCCCAACCATAAAATTATTTTGTTGCTACTTCATAATAGTTATTTTGCTTCTGTTACAAATTTTAATGTAAATATTTGATATGCAGGATACCTGATATGTGACCCCACCCAAAGGGGATCCCACCCACAAGTTGAGAACCAGCCGAGGAAGGTTCAAGGTTGAGCTTGGCAAGTGTGTGACCCAAATAGCCTGGACAGCCCCTCTCAGCACACTTAAGATACCAAACACCGACTTCTCCCATACTTGCCCAAAGCATTAGCCTAGATCCTCTACTGAACTCTCTTATGGGCGTTGTAGATGACGAAATCCAGCTTTTACTGAGTTACTGTGATACACAAGTGTTGCATCATATACCACAGGAAGACACAAGATGTTAATGATGAAGGTGTGAAAAGAAAATTTGTGTGTGTGTCTGTTATAGTAGGCACGCTTACCAACATACAGAATATGCACGCAACAAAACTGCACATGGGGTGGTCTCTTCTCATAATGCTTCAAAGAAGAAAGAGCACAGGCAGCATTTTCGGACCATAAAGCAATAGAACTAGAAATCCCTATTAAGCTCCCAAGGACACTACCCCGAGCAGCTCCAGATTTTACATTTTCTTTTTTCTGACTCAAGCAAACTAAAATATAAACGAGGGGCTGCTGAGGTGGTTTAGCAGTTAAGAGCACTTGTTGCTCTGCCAGAGGACCTGAGTCCCAACCATGTGTACGTCCTGTTCCACTAGATACAGCACGTTCTCTGTCCTCCACAGACACCTCTATGCATGTAGCATACTCTCTCTCTCTCTCTCTCTCTCTCTCTCTCTCTCTCTCTCTCTCACACACACACACACACACATACACAAAAACAAATCCTTTAGATATAAAAATAAAATTAAAATCTCTAAAATAATCAGGAAACACTGTGCCTG
>JAQHUG010000109.1:2182749-2199430 GCA_028555095.1 Dicrostonyx torquatus
GTACCCTGTGTGGTTGCAGCGAGGATGAGTGTGGCAGGAGAGGACGTTAAGCCTGGGCAGATGGGAGCTGGGAGTGCTAAGGCTTCTCCCAAACCTACATGGTTAGATTTGAACTCCAATTCCTAGAGCTGGAATTCCAACCCCAGATCTGGCCTGGGCTGATGGCTAAAAAGCCTCAGGCAAATGGCTTTTTTTGTGAATTCATGGCACCAAATTTGAGTCCAAAAATGTTGCATAATTAATAAAAATTCAGAGACAGAAATTGAGGTTCAACTTGAAGTTCAGAAAAGCAAAACAGCCAGTTAATGGTTCTTACCTCTACTTCAGACCAACATGACAATCCTGCCTTTAGGAATCAAAGAATGATACTGAGAATGAGAGCTGTCTCCTCCAATCTTATAATCCTCTCTATTTTGGTATTAAGACTGTGCACCACTACTACCTGATTTCTATTACAAGCTGATGTGGCTACTGGGAATAAAAGTGTATGTCATGCCAAAAAAAAAAAAAAACTAGCCAAAACACCAGCTAAAGTAGAAAAAATTAATAAAAATCGAAGTAGAAGATAACAAATTATAAAGGTAAAAATATGGCACTATCAGTAATTAAATGCTAAATTTGGTTGTTCAAGAAAAATAACAGACAAACTAATTAACCTAGTCAACAACTATCAAAAATTTATTCCACAAGATGAAAAAAAAATCATTTGCCTGTGTGCAGCAAAATTTAAAGCATGATTGCAATGGATAATTAACAAACAACTTATCAAGATTGAATCCAGTATGACTAAAAACCCTAGTGGATCTATGGATTAGAACAATGGATACGATCTTAGAACACGGCATTAGAAAGCACCATAATCACATCCTAGAAAATACTAAACTTGAAAGGAAAAAATAGTATTGAGATTGAACTGTTCCAGGGCAAATGAACAACAGATAAACTCCAAAATATGTGTGTAAGGTCATCTTAATATTAGTAACATCAACTTAACCCAGGCTGGTGTAGGAGGTCCTTCTGTTTGTGTGTTGCTTTCCTTGGTTAATGAATAAAGAAACTGCCTTGGCTTAGTTGATAGGACAGAACTTAGGTAGGCAGGGGAGAGAGAACTGAATTCTGGGAGGAAGAAAGCAGAGTCAAGGAGAAGCCATGGATCCTCCGCCTCAGACAGATGCTCGTTAGAATCTTGCTGGTAAGCCACAGCCATGTGGCGATACATAAAATAATAGAAATGGGCTAAATCAAAATGTGAACGTTAGCCAATAAGAAGTTAGAGCTAATGGACCAGGCAGTGTTTAAATTAATACAGTTTCTGTGTGGTTATTTTGGGTGTAAGCTAGCTGGGCAGCCGGGACGAATAAGCAGGTCCTCTCCTTACAACACCAGGCTGAATAAAAGAAAAATCACTGAATATTAAATCAAAATGTTAAAGAAAATGTTAATAGATGGAACCCAGTAACATCAAAACCCATATGTACCACAGTCCATTGACTCAGAGAACCTGAGAATCTGTCCCTGCTGTTGCCAGTACATTCAACGCGACCGTGGGAAGGTTTGTTTTATGTGTCATGGTGATTCTTAGAGTGAATAAAGCTAGGGTTGCCAGAGAAAGCCTCCATATTTAAAACAGTTTATGAACAGATAGGTTGGCCAATGAAGACATATAATCCAAAATAAATTTTTTTTATCATTATGAGTATGACAACTAAAATGAGCACAGAATAAAAAGATACTTTTAAACTTATAAGGAATAAGTAATCTTCCCCTTACTCATTACATCAGGAAACATTACAAATGAACCAATAGCAGAAATTTACAAAATAAAACCACTAGCATCATCAAGAAACAGGGGAGTATTTTCTTGTAAGCTTGGAGTAGGGAAAGCAGTTCTGCACTGATACAGTTTATCAGCCTTTACAAATACTTTGATAAATTTAAACATGTAAAATTCAAATGCCTAACTCATGACAGAAAACATCCGGAAAATTGAAAACCTAAAAGAAATATTGTCACATGCCACAATTAATTAATTAATTAAGGATTAATTTCCTTAGCTATAGCTATATAGAATCTGTAGATACTGAGAAATACATTTTTAAAAACCCTGTAGAAAACCATGCAGAGAATAAGAACAGTTACAACAAAGAAAAATCAAAGACATGAAATGTAACATATGAAAAATGCTTGACATCTCTAGGCTAAAAGAATGAGTCAAATTTTCAGTGAGAGGAGGCAGCAGAGGAAAGATCCAGATGTTTCACATGATGTGATGCCTGGAGAGGCTGTGGGAAACATATATATATATATGGGGCCGATAGGGAAAGCACTTGCTGGGCCAGCATGGGGATCTGAGTTTGGCCCCCTAGCACCCATATAAATGCCAGGCATGTATGGCAGCCTGCCTGGAATCCCAACACTAGGTAGGCAGAAACAGGGAATTCCTGAAACAATCCCGCTAGCTTAACTAGATGAATCAGCAAATTCTGGGTTTAAGTGAGGGACCCTACCTTAATATAGACTATAGAGGGCAATTAAGGATGATTCCAGATGTCAACCTCTGGCCTACATGCACAGTTCTTGTTAGGAATGTGATCCCTGATAGTTTTACCATACTTCAGTGGATGGCTTTACCCCTGGGCATGTATGGGCAATTATTCTTAGCAGGCTATTTTTAAAAAGGATATGAAGTTGGAAGGGAGATGCAAGGAGAGATCTGGAAGGAGTTGGAAGAAGGAGGTGATTATGATAAAAATGTATTGTATATTTGGATAAAATTCTTAATAAATAAAAGAGTAAATTAGCATCTTACTTTTCTATTTTTATGACAAAACACCATGACCAAGGCAACTTCTAAAAGAAACCATTCAATTCGGAACACATAGTTGCAGAGGGTTAGAGTCCATGACCATCCTGGTGGTGAATAGGGCAGCAGGCAGACAGGCATGGTTCTGGAGCAATAGCTGAGAGCTTACATCTCAATCACAAGCACAAGGCAGAAAGAGAAAGAGCTAGCGGTGTGGGCTTTTGAATCTTTAAACCACACCCCACCCCAGAGGCAAGGCCAAACCAAGCCAGGCCAAACCTCCTGATCATTCCTAACAAATTCCACCAACTAGGGACCAAACATTCAAATATATGAGCTTATGGGGACCATTCTCATTCAAACCACCACAACCAGTCAAATTATTCTGAATCAAGTCTTGAAAATATCTAGCAATATAAGTCTGAAAATTCAGTGTGTACATGTGTATGCAAGATTCTTACAAGGAAGCTTATCACCCCAGTGTTCCAAACAGTAAGAAGTTGGAAACAACTTTGGAATGTTTATAAACATTGAATGGATTTTATATATTAAAATATTAAATAATATGGTGATTCTAAATGTAAACATATGAATGATTTTTTTAAAAACATAATGTGTTCATAAGAATCCAAAGTCTTGGATGGTGGCTCAGACCTATTATCCCAGTACCTGGGAGGCTGAGACGGGAGGATTGCCTCAAGTTTGAGTTCAATCTAGGGTACATACATGTTGAGGCTTTGTCTCAAAAATAAGTAAATATCAATGTATATGATCACCTTTATGTCAAGTTATAAAATTATTTATGCACACATACAGATGATAAAATACAAATAGATGGAAAAAATGAGAATGCATCCGTCTTTATGACTGCCTTTACTGAATGTAGGGGAAGTGATGGAGTGGGCTCCAGCTGTGCAATTTTAGACCCTTCAGAAATGTCAGGGCAGTGAGCACAGTGGCAATACCTGGAATCCCGACTTGGGAGTTAGAGGAAGGAAAATTTCAAATTAAAGATTAGTCTCAGTTATGAAGTGAGTTTGAGGCCAGCCTGGGCTACATGAGGTGCTATCTCAAAGAAAGGAAAACAGGAAGATGAAAAAAAAAATCGGAGTGAAGTTTTTAACATGGCGTCAGTGTGGCAGGCATGTGGGCTCTTGCATAACTCTTTGCTCTTCAGCAAGATGAGACCTTCCAATTACAGGATCTCTTGGCTGGACATACACAGTCCTGGGATTTGGATCATGTGACCTATTTCATCTTGCTTATTGCAAAGCTGCTTTCCTTCCTTTAATTTTCCAGGGTGGAGCTCCTGATTTCTGGAGCTTCCTTTAGCAAGCAGACCTGTGTAGGCTCTACCTACATCCTCACCTGAGGTCAGGTCTTGGTCCCCCATCTTCCGCATGGCCCCCTAGTTTAGAGTGGGTCTTCTCTGTATCCTGGGTCATTGCTGACATGGATTTTCTTTTATGTACAAAACTGACTCTCATTCACATTTCTAGAGTCTCAACGTCTGAGGCCAGCACAGAATGACACACTTCCTCTCCAGGTCCGGGTTTGACTCTTCATTTCCCCGCAGTTACTCTGCACTGACAGTTGGAAACTTAGACTCTCCGCTGTTTTGACTTGATTTGACCTAAATGAGCAGTTTTGATCTGAATTTAATATTTTAACCACAAACTCTCCTCTTTGTTCCAAAAGACTAAGGAAACCAGCCCTGCAGAGTTCTCTATATTTGTGTTTCTCATGAGTGTAAGCGGAGGTCACAAGGTGAGAGGCTCTGTTGTGCAAAGGTCATATGGTGGTGTTCTCAAGCTGTAGGGTATGACCCCTTTGGGTCTAACAACCCTTTCACAGGGGTTGCCTAAAGACCATCGGAAGACACAGACATTTACATTGCAGTTCGTAACAGCACCACAATTACAGTTTTTAAGTAGCAACGAAAGTAATTATATGGTTGGGGGTCACCACAACACGAAGAACTGTATTAAAGGGTCTCAGCATTAGGAAGGTTGAGAACCACTGTCATATGGGTAACTCAGATACAGACTCCACGGAGAGAATGCATGTTGAATGAAAGAGTCTGAAGTCAAGATGATTGCAAGAGAAACACGTTTCTAAAATCACAGTGGCAGTCCATGAACAGGTCATTTTATGTGAATATGCCTGATTTTTGATTTAGAAAAATGTGCAGTGGGCGTGAGTTTGCAATGTATTTTAAGATCAGAAAGAATAGGAATACACGTTTTTGAAGGACTACAGTCTTCATACTAGACTTCTCAGCATTCCTGGAAATATTCACGGGCTATTTCTGGACACACTGAATTACCTCTTGCCTCAGTAGGCGTTCCGTCTGGTTTCTTGTAATGTTCTTATGATACCATCTGGAAGAGGAACAAAGAACACATTTTAACTTTATGGGAATTTTTCTTCAGAGAAAAATACTCTAATTCCTTCACCTTAAAGTCTTTGTTTAGAATTTGGTTTAGAAAGCTATAGCTTAAATTCAGATAAATAACAGTGTTCTATTATGTTGTCAATTTACCAAGGTCAATACATTTTTTCCCCTCACTTCAAGCCATTATGTAGTTCATTCTACCACAGCTCACATCACCCTTCTGGCCCACACAGTACTTACTATAACTTTGCATGATTTAACATCGTATAAAATTCCGTGAAAAATATGAAGTTAAGAAGTTATCTTCAGGGACTGGAGAGATGGCTCAGCGGTTAAGAGCACTGGCTGCTCTTTCAGAGAACCCAGGTTCAATTCCCAGCACCCACATGGAAGCTCATAACTGTCTATAACTCCAGTTCCAGGGGATCTGATACCTTCACACCAATGCACATAAGATAAACATAAATAAATTATTTTTTAGAAGTAAGTTATCACTGGGCGGTGGTGGCGCACACCTTCAACCCCAGAACTCGGAAGGCAGAGACAGGCGGATCTCTGTGAGTTTGAGACCAACCTGGTCTACAGGAGCTAGTTCCAGGACAGGCTCCAAAGCTACAGAGAAACCCTGTCTCGAAAAACCAAAAAATAAAAAAATAAAAAAAATAAAATAGTGATGAAAGTTCACTAAAATCAGCTGAATCTGTAAAAGGCCAAGGCTGTAAAATAATACTCAAATTGAGAGGAGTTTACATAAATTGCATTCTTCAAGAATATTTTCCACCTGCTATGGTGTTGGCGTTAATATTAGTATTTTATGCTTGTTTATCATAGTGATAAACAACAAAAGTGAGCACATTCATTTTGTTTAAATCTGACTTTGATATTCCCACATGGAAATATCATAAGAATGATTTCAAAGTAATTGCCAAAGAGCCAGGTAGAAGAAGTCTGTGACAAAGTCAGGATCACTCAGGGACTCTTTCCTCTCTAAACAATGAAGAGGTTCAATGAGGGTAACATGAGATTGGGAGCAGTGGTTCGGAATTGCATCCATTTAAATCATGTGCTCAGAGTTAGAAGGGCTTTTACAAAACAAGATAACGCCATGTCTTAGTTTTATTTTCCCTTGCTGAGTTTATTTTGGCTCAGAATTGCAGGTTACAACCCACTCTCCTGGAAGTTGGGGCAGATGTTGCTGGTGCAGTCCATCCACAAAAGGGAGGGGAAGGAATTGATGCTACACACTACGCCTCTGCTTGCTTTCTCCACTCTTTATTTGTTTCCAGAACTATTTGGGATTTTTAATAAAAATCACTTTGCTGTAACAAATGAGAACACCATGCAACTAGACTTGTGATGGCCATTCTATTGCTGGTTGTCAACTTGACTACGTCTGAAATTAACTAAAACCCAAAAATGGCTAGGCATACCTGTGAGGGAATTTTCCCCCCTTAATTAAATATTTTGAAGTGGGAAGACCCACTTCTCATCTGGATCTTTTGAGGTGGAAGGTCCACTCTCAATCTGGGCCACACCTCCTTCTGGCAGCTATCTAAGGGACATGGAAGAAGGAAGCTCCTTGCCTGCTTGCCCTCGCTCTCCTTAGCAAGTCCATTCCTTCACTGGCATTCAGAGCCTATTTCTTCAGGATTCCGGCAAACAATGAAGACTGACTGAGGCATCCAGCTTCACAGACTGAACGCTACTTGATGCTTGGACCTTCCATTGGTAGACAACCATTGTGGACTAGCTAGACCACCTCCTGTAAGCCATTCTAATAAACTCCCTTACTATAATACGTATAGGAGATTCATTCCATAAGTTCTGTTACTCTAAAGAATCCTAACTCATATACCACTCAAATAATTGCCTGGTTTTATACAGTTAAGGATCCCCTGCCCAGGGAATGGTGCCAGCCACAATGGGTTGGTCTTCCCAGTCAGTTAAAGGAATCAAAACAACCCCCTATAGATGTGCCCTCAGGCAACCTAATTAAGTCAACCCTTCATTGGGACTCTTCCCAGGTGATCATATTGCATGAAGTTGACAATTAAAACTACCACAGACTGTATCTCTCATATCTAGATACATTATATTAAACTAATACCAAATAATGTGAAATAAGAGTTGACAGTTAAAACATAACGCAGCATACGAAACTGCGGTTCAGTAGAAACAGCCTTGTGTAATTACATAGGCTTTGAGTTGCACAACGCATACACAGACACACACACACGCATGCATGCATTCACACGCGTGCACACACAGCCCTTAGCATTCTGGTTAGATTGGGTGCATTTGGGGTATGGTCATAGACCTCTCTTAGATTTCTAAGTAATAGGTAGCACTGTTGTGTACTTCACTTTCTGACCCAGAAACCCCATTACATCTCAGAAGGTGAATTTGCTTCCCTTAGTAGTGACTGGGTAGCCCTAGGAGATGAAGGATTCAGTACAGAGGGAAAAAAAAGAGAAGTCAAGTTCACCTCCCAGGTAAAGTTGTTAATACATTTGCTATTTTAAATGTTTATAAATTTAAGAAGATATAGTATATTCTGCTTTTACTGATTTCAAATGTATAATTGATTTTAAACTTGCTATTTGAAGTAAAAGAGAATTTGACTAATTTGCAAATGTTTGCAAGGTTAGGAGAACTTAACTTCCCTCATCATTTAAATGTTGATCTTTCCAGCCTCATTTGAAGGACTTCCATGGAACTTAATATACATGTAAATTTGTTCAGCCAATTATGTGAAATACTTAAACCATGACTGACTATACCCAGTTTTTTAATGCAAATCAGATGTATCAGGAAACCTAACTGACTGGCCTTATAAATAGGACTAAATATTGAAGTATATTTAGTAAGTAGAATTTGGATTACAATGATTCTTCTTATTTATTTAAATTTATGAATACTTTATTAAGAGCAGCCTGTTGAATTTGAAAGATTACTGAAAACTGTGTTAGTAGAGCGGACTATTGATAATTTAGATGTGTGTTTAAAACCAAAGCAGCCATCAATCTTTCTACACACCAATGTTCCCCTGAAATAACAGAGGTCCCCCATCACCTTTCAAACTGCCTCCTACCACCCTGAGAGCACATGTCAGGTTCTGATAGATGTCGTCCCTATCCCAACTCTTCTGCCTACATCTGTCACTTCCCCAGTTTTCTCCTGTGATTCCTATATTACTCTTTAGAATAACAATTTAGTACTATAATTTAGAATTGTATATTTGTTTTTAAATCTAGAATTGTTTAATGTCCCTTTCCTCTATTACTTGTAAGCTCCATTAAGGCAAGGAGAGGTCTGTGTGTCCTAAATTGTAGCCCCAGGGCCTAAAGTGACTGAGATCAGATACATCCCTGGTATACATTAGTGGGATTGAACACATAAAGGGATCCAAAAGTAACAAAGGCATGCTGATCATCTGTAAAACTAGATTGGGTGGACCAAACTCCAAAGGACTTCCCCATTATCTCCATATGTTTACTATGTTCCATGTGAGGTCTTGTCCTCACTTTTTGGAGCATTCAGAGGCAGTAGGCAATGTTGCCCAGAATCAAAACACTGCAGTGATGATGATGGAATTTGGACTCAGTTTGCTCCTGCACTCAGCACCTCCACCTATGGTGGTCCTTTTGTATAGTCATCATAAAAGTGGATGGCGCATACTAAGTGATTCATGTATTCTAGTGATTAGTTATGGAAACTATCACATTCCTATTTTAATGCAGCTGTTTAAAAAGAAATAAAATTTAGTGAGTAGTCCTAAGATTTGAATCACTAAAAAGGTTGATTTTAAAATTTATGTAAATCAGAGTCCAAAGAAATTAAGTGGAAATTCTGTTTTGTTGGGTTTTCGGGGGGGGGCATCGAGGCAGGTTTTTTCTGTGTAGCCCTAGCTGTCCTGGAGGCTGGCCTCAAACTTACAGCGATCCACCTGCCTCTGCCTCCTGAGTGCTGGTAACACCAGAGCTGTCCGACTTAGAGGATCCGATCTCTACAACACAAACAGCCTTAAACCAGAGTCTTGGCTTAGTCTAAACAAAGGAAGAAGTGAGCTAATGAGCTGTGACTGAAAGAAAGTAACAGAGTTGAGAGTTTGTTCAGTAACCACCAGACTGTCGTCACACAGGTCACACAGGTCTGCTTTGATCTTCTGGAAAATCCGAACTTGAACAAAGATACAAAAAAGTCCTATTTTTTTTCTAATTATTCTGGGTTGATTTTCAAACATGGTCTCCTCTAAGCTAGGCTTCTTTTGCTGGTCAGCGTCAGCACGGGGGCTCAGCGAGATCCTATGGGGCAGGCTTGAGTGAGTGACCATAAGTGGATGTGAAACTGTTTTCTACGGGAGATGGTTCAGTCCCCTGAATGGGGTGGAGGGTGGACTCTCAGGCCAAAGGGTCAGGTCAACAGAAAGAACATTCCAGGCAGAAAAGAGTGAAGGCACTTTGTGATGGAGCT
Source organism: Dicrostonyx torquatus (assembly GCA_028555095.1). Classification (NCBI taxonomy): domain Eukaryota; kingdom Metazoa; phylum Chordata; class Mammalia; order Rodentia; family Cricetidae; genus Dicrostonyx; species Dicrostonyx torquatus. The sequence goes on from JAQHUG010000109.1 coordinate 2,192,421, forward strand.
GAAGAGCTTGGTGGGAAGGAGGAAGAGACAGCCAACAGAGCAGTCTGGGAAAGCCATGTTAGATGTGCCACGTGCCCTATGATCCTCTTCATCTGTGAAGGCCTCATTAGTCACCAAAACTTTCAAAATTGGAGTTATTTTAGAAAAAGGTGTACTGAATCTTGCCTAAACTAATGGAGAGGCCAAGGAAGCCTGTTCCGTTGTATTTGATGTCTGGTCTCATACTGGCACCTGTTGGAAGCATAGGCTAATTGCAAGATAAGTACCGAGGGAGGAGGGGGCATGAATTCAAGCTGTCCAGGTCAAGCACTTTGGACCTATAACTTAATCTGCTGGCCTTACTTTTCACCCGAAGAGTGAGGATCTACAAAGCCATTGTTCAGACCTTCCTATTCCAAAGCTATAATGGCTATAAAAAGAGAGGAAGCTTTGTAAGGCATAAATTGAATAAGCAGACTTAAAGTTCTTGTGAACGGTCTAATCGGCCTCCCTCTTGTCCTCAGGTATTTCTAAACAGCACCAAAACCGGAGCCAGCATCTAAAACTGGCCTGTGCCGACTGTCAGATGCCAATCTGTCACTTTGAAAAGCAAACGTTCCGTGTAGGACGTGCAGTAGAACGCGCGTACCAATGTCTCTAAAGAGTGATTGTGCCAAACAAAATAAACACGAGCTTAAGGAGGATTCTCAGAAGCAGCCGAGGTAAGAATCGGAGGTCTCTCTATTGGTAAGGCTACCGAATGTGTTAGTTTCCTTTTCTTTTACAAATCTGAAAACTGTCTATACTTCAAAGTTTCCAGAAAGTCCCTGATTGTCATAGGTTAATCACAGTGCAGCCTTGGGAGGGGGCACTTACTCATATATTTCTAAATTGGTGACTCTGTTTTCTGTCACGTAGTTGCTTGGGATTAAGCCTTCATTCCTACAACACAAAACAACACAAAACTCAACATGGGAGGTTTGTAACGTTACCGTGACATGTCTATAATTACTTAAACCCCAAAGATGTAGGGGAGAAATCAAAAGCATTTTACTCATTAAACTGTTAAAAGAATAAAAATGTTTTCCTTTCCAACCCCACAACTACACAGAAAATACTAAGATCCTGACTTATAAATTAGGTGTTTTAAGAGATTTTATGACCCTATTTCCTTTTCTTCTCTCCCTCCTTCCTTTCCTCCTTCCTTCCCTCCCTCCCTCCATTCCTTCCTTCTTTTCTCTTTTGAAATAATCTCCCCACATAGCTCAGGCTAGCCTCAAACCCCAGGTCCTCCTGTGTCACCTCAAGAGTTGCAGGGTTGCAGGCAGTTACCATTATGCCCAGCTCCGCTATGTTTTTTGTTTTTTGTTTTTTTGAGTCGGGGTTTCTCTGTGGCTTTGGAGCCTGCGCTGGAACTAGCTCTTGTAGACCAGGCTGGTCTCGAACTCACAAAGATCTGCCTGCCTCTGCCTCCCGAGTGCTGGGATTAAAGGCATGCGCCACCACTCACTGCCCGGCTCCGCTATGTATTTTAAAAGGAAAGTGGATGCAGCTCTGAGTTTCGAGTATTGTAGTGGAAAGAGTGTGGGTAAGCTGAGGGCTGTGCAATTGGCCTCACTGTAGACAGACTATTGAAAGGCCTCAGATTTAGAAAAGAAGCCATTAGCTTTTTATTTTGTAGTTAAGTGTATAGAGTTTATAAAACACTGCCAAAATTCTGTTTTCTCAATGTTGGATCAAAAGGGTACCCTATTTCTTCCCCAAAAGGGCAGGCCAACTGACTCGTTCAAGATTGAGTCTAGTCCCAGCTCATCCTGGACTATGGAAGGATTTCTTGTGATCAGATAAAAGCTAGCATTCTCCAGGAACTAATGTAACTGGTTCCCACCTGTCAAAAAAGTCATTTCCCTTATCTCTGGCAGAAGTGGCCCCCTGTAGTTGCTACCAAAGTCCATACCTGCCTCCAGTGTTCCACAGGATCACAGACACCTGTTACAATTTCAAGGTCCACACCTGGACCTTGCATCCTGGGCCTTCTTACTTCCCCAGGATTCCTTCCTCCCAGATACCTGTTTGTTCTCTATAATGTCAAGGTTTTCCTCCTATTACTTTCACTATTTCAACTATCTATCTATCTATCTATCTATCTATCTATCTATCTATCTATCTATCTATCTATCTATCTGTCAATCTATTATCTATCCATCTATCTATATCATCTATCTAATCTATCATTTATCTACCTGATTATCTATCGGCCTATTTATCATCTTTCACTAGCTACTTACTCTCTCTTTCTCTCTCTAACTATGCTATATTCTCTCTCTCTCTCTCTCTCTCTCTCTCTGTCTGTCTTTCTCTCTTTCTCGCGCGCGTGCACGCACGCTATGTCCACTATTTTCCCCCACTTCCCTAGCCCTGGCCATCTCCAGTCTGCTGGCCATGTTCAGTCTGCTTCCTTTTCTCTCTGCCCTCTTTCACATCGACACTAAATGCTTTAACCATACCATGGAGTGGTCACGTTGGGAGTTTCTTTACTGACACCCCTCACATACAGTCACTACTTCCAGCTAGTCTCTTTCCTGAACCTAACACCACTGTCCACTTGGTGATCCTCTTCAATGAGCTATGCTCACATGTTGAAATATGTGGTGTTGTTCGTAGATTTAATTTACAGAGAAGTTATCACACTTCAGGGCTTGTTCTGCAACTTACTTTCAGTTTGTTGGTAATGCATCTTGGTTGTCTTTTGGTCATTTCAAGAGGAGGTAAAAGGACAGGAAAAAGAGAACTCCTGGCCTCCCCACTGACAGGTATCATATCTGCAGCTTCCGTATCTAGGGCAGGATGACTATTGCTAGGCATTAGGAACTCCCCCACTTGAACCCTACCTCATAGGAATAGTCTGACTTGAGTCCAAGACCATGCTCAAAGATTGCTTTACAGCACTGCTTTTAATGGAGGAGGGGCCAAACTAAAATGTATAGACACTGTACAAATTTAAAGTAATGGACCTTAGTAGTTCCTACTTTTTTATTGAGCTCTATATTTTTCTCTGCTCCCCTCCTTGCCTCTCCCCTCCCCTTCAACCCTTCCCCAAGGTCCTCATGTTCCCAATTTACTCAGGAGATCTTGTGTTTTTCTACTTCCCATGTAGATTAGATCTATGTATGTCTCTCTTAGTATCCTCATTGTTGTCTAGGTTCTCTGGGATTGTGATTTGTAGGCTGCTTTTCTTTGCCAACTTTTAGCTTAGTCACTATGATATCAACTGATTATTATAAGTCTTCCTTGATAGATTCCTACTTTACACACTGAGACAGATCTCTCAATGATTTTTGAGTTCCTCAGGTCTACTAGTCTAGCTAGCCAGCTAGCTCCAGGAGTTCCCTTCTTGGCCTCTCTCTAGTGCTTGGGGTTACAGGAGGCCCACCAGGCTCACTAGACTTTGATGTGTGTTCTAGGGATCCAGATTCTGTCCCCACCTTTGTGAGACAAGCACTCTGGAGTAAAGCCAAGTCCCCAGTCCTTATTTATTACTCCTGTTCTACAAGTAAACAGTGATCCCCAGGACACACAGGGTCAAGTGGTAGCGTGGGTGTGCGGAGGGGGGGGGGCAGGGGCATTGTGGAGGCAGGTGCCCAAAGTCACTGTATTCTACTGTTCTCTTACAAACAGGGATGCAGAGACTGTTTTATCCCATGCAGAGCAAAGAGTTAAAAACATGGAGATGATGACCTACTACGTAGGGTCTCCCCTTGCATCCTGAAGCCTTTGGAGGTTGGGAAAGATTAATAAGGACTCAGCCATCATCTTACCCTAGACGGTCCCTGGCCTTCCACCAGTGGGGATCACACCTCTCCAATATCAAGTATTCCTCTGCTCTCTTCAGTGCCAAATTACAGGGCTCCCGGGGCATGAAATCATAGAGAGCCTTGACCCGGATCCTCTCTTCAGCAAGCACTGAGAGCGGGAGGGGAGGCAGCGGCTTGCGTTTTGAGGGTTGCGCCCCTCCTCTGTTGGACTGTAAAATGAATTATAGTTTTAGTCATTTGTACCAAAAAAACAGAAAACAAAAACCAGGACATACGCATCTGCCTCCATCTCCCCTCTACTACCCAGCTCCACCAGTCCACCCAGGCAGAAGCCAGGCATGTGTGCTGCAAATGACTGATGGCCGCACAGCATCAGGGGACAGGGACACACTTGTCATTTTGTGACTTTTTGAAATCACAGATTCTCTCGACAGCATAGCTTTGGAGTTTCATACGTCGTGATTCTCAAAAGATGACTTACCCTGAAACAGTTTCATTTGACTTTAGTGATTGTTCATCTTTGAAAAGAGAAGCCCACACCCTCCCCACCTCAGGCTCCACCCTCCCCAGGCTGCCATCTCCCCTCATCTGGAATTTAACCCTCAACCCAAGATGGCAGGAGCAACAGTGTCTTTCCCCACTGTCTTGTTTCAAACTCTATCTTTAAGTCTAGCGGAGTGGACTGGACCTAACTGGATTTCCCCCTCACTTTCTTCTAGAACACTTATTGAGCTCTTAGTGTGTACCGATCCTGATTTTAACTTTTGGGCATGGCCACAAGCAGGACCTCCCCAGGGAGCTTGCGTGTGTGGAGAGACTCCCTGAGGAAATAATACTCACTTGCTTCTTGCTCTTCAGCTTGTCGAGCCATGGCCTGTGACGCGGGGAATAATTTTCTGCAGGTTCTTCGTTTTTGCTGAGGCTTATCTGTGTTCTTACTTGTCTAGCATCAAAAAGCAATCATTTTACAAACAATTGTTCATAATGAGTGTATTCCTGAGTCCTTCAGAGTCTCTCAGAGATAAAGCAATCTGTGTACCCTTTTTTGAGAAAGATAACTTTCCAGTTCTAACTCCTTGAGCAAATTCTGAACTACAACTCTAAGGATTTTGGTTTCTGCATCCAGAAGTCAGAAAGAAGTGAATTCAGAGTTGCTTTGAAATAAAGCTGCAAGAATGTGTCATGTGCAGGAAGTCCAATAGTTTTGAGAGGTCTAAAACTCTAGTCAGTCCAACAAACACATACTCTGAGTCAGGCAGAGTGCAAAGCACTTCCCAGTTTGTCCGTATCATCTCTGGTTACACAAGAACAGTGTGAATGAGTAAGAACACAAGTATAGCCAGGCAATGGTGGCCCATGCCTTCAATCCCAGCACTCGGGAGGCAGAAGCAGGCAGAAGAACTCTCCCTGAGTTCACAGATCAAGTTCCAGGACAGCCAGAGCTGTTACACAAAGAAACTGAGTCTTGGGGGAACACGTGTGCACCCTAACTCCGCTATTTCATGCTGTGGCCTCAGACAAAACAAAGCAACCTCTCTGTGCCTTGGTTTTCCTCATCTATAAAGCGAGGATTATAAAGGAAAACGCCACGGGAGGTTCTGAGAGCTATATGAAGGGATAAAAGCAAACCTCTTAGAAGAGTGCTTACTGAATGGCTGAGACATGATGCCTTGAGTTAATTCTTACAAATCACACACCAAAGCAAGACTCGTGTAGTGAGTGTTATCATTAAGATAGGATTCTCGTGCTTAAGGGGAAAAATTACTGAGGGGAACAGAGACATATAAAACAAGCAAACAAACAAGTGAGGGTAGAACTGCGCCACATTCTGTGGGAACACACAGAAGTGAGTGTGTGCAGGGCGGTGTGTGGGGGGGGTGGAGGACCAGCGCAGCCCTACAGTTTGAATTAAGTCTTTAAGAAAATGAGCCGAGCCGATCAACAGGGACCCAATGGGAAAAAGCTTTCCAGACAGAAAGCAAGAGACGCAGACAGGCGACTCAACAGACAGTCAAGACACTGCATTAGCCCATTTCCCAGAAACTGCCTTCGCGGCCAACTCACCTCTTCTTCTGCACGGAGCAGCAACAGCAGCAGAGAACAGACTGGAAGGTGCTATCTGAAAAGGAGATCATTGTCAGTGTTAGGAAGCCACGGGTCCATGGCACGGGGTAGCTGAAGCTGGCTGGGCCCCGGATAAGAGCGGGGAAACCATGACTGTTCAGAAACAAAGGAACAACATAACCCTCTTCAGCAGTGGAGACAAAGAAAAAACTGTCAAAAAAAAAAAAAAAGTTACTGGCACCCTGACCAGTGTGGTTTCCCTTCTCAGGCTCTTTTCTCCGGCCTGGTTTCTGCATTTCCTTTGTCGTGAGTGATCAGTGGTCAGTATACTCTATTGCTTTTGTCACGGCTAGTGTTGGCCATCAGTACAAAAGAATGGGTTTCCAGAAACTGTGAAATCTATTAGCAGGAGTTTGAAGTTAGGACCACCACAGTTTTTAGGAAGCTTTTAAAATGAAAACTAAGATCTCCACTTCACTACAGAGAGCTGGTAAACTTAATCTTTGTCTGATTTTAAATGAGACCACCAATCTCTTGGCCTATTATTTTTCCTAGTTCCCGATTAACAAGCCAACTAGTTTGCCATTGCCCATAAGCCCATGTCTGTTAACGGCTCAGACTAATTCTTACCCTCGGTCAGCAAACTACCGGGCTCCCTGAAGTCTTGGGAGGTCGTTCTTTCTGTGTTAATTTCCAAGCTGCTTCTGAATGAGACACTTACACAACAGCTATTTCTTGCCCATAGGTACAGGTTTGCAATGCAGACCTATCTGTAAATGAGGCCAGAGCCTACACCTTTTCTTATCGCACAGACTGTGACCCCAGCGGCTAACAGGTAAAAGCTGAGTATGTCTCCTGATCGGGGGGGGGGGCTTTCCTTGATCTTCTGGGGGCTCCTTCCATAATGCCACTTCCATGTTACTAGGTAACACCCATAAGCTCAGTTTTGCAATTCATTGAGCCAGAGAACACCAGGCTCATGAGAGACAGTTTGAATCACATATGTATCAGATTCATGATCAAGAATCTAGGCTTAGGGCTGGAGCTATGGCTCAGCAGGTAAGAGCACTAGGTGCTCTTCCAAAGGGCAGGGTTCGATTCCCAGCACTCACATGCTAGTTCACAATTATCTGTTATTTCTCAGATAGCAAT
>JAQHUG010000109.1:2210979-2221229 GCA_028555095.1 Dicrostonyx torquatus
CACGCCTTTAATCCCAGCACTCGGGAGGCAGAGGCAGGCGGATCTCTGTGAGTTCGAGACCAGCCTGGTCTACAAGAGCTAGTTCCAGGACAGGCTCCAAAGCTACAAAGAAATCCTGTTATCGAAAAACAAACAAAAATAAAATAAAAATAAAAAGCTATTCTTTATTCTAAATTTATGCTCTTTATACATTTTGGGTATTAATTATCCTTTGTGCGTCTATGTCCCTTTTGTTGTTTGATGGCTCGTTTTTTGAGTCAGTCTCCTCACGTAGGCCAGGATGGTCTTGAAGTCTAAATGCTCTAACTTTCCCCCCCATACCCCCAATGCTGGATGACACGTTTTTGCTACCATTCTCGTAGCAAGAAATGATGGTCACCTGAGGTGTTACTTTTTTTCTAAATGTATTGGCCATTTAATGTAGCAGCCCCCAAAACACTTTGTTTTCTTTGGTTGTATATTAGACTGTGAAACATTGGTGAATGGTTACATTGGGGGATTCCATGGTAGGAGAAAAGAAGAAACGGGTCCAGAAATAGATGTGTTTAGGTAGATGAGAAGAATGGTTCTTGGCCTGTCCTGAGCCTGACCCTTGTTGTTGCTGGGGAAGGAGTATAAGGAAGACTCTAGAAGCCTGGGAATCTGGATAGAGCAGGAGGAGATATTCCACGGAGCAAAGGGTGCTATGTGGAAAGGCTGTGAGTTTTCTATAGAGAACGGCATCTTTGTTTCCCAGCTGTGATCGGGTCCCCTTTACCCCTCAAGGACGTCCCTAGAAGCAAGTGCTCTTATCACCGAGCTACGCCCCCTACCCCAGTTGCATTGTTCCTATGAGACAAAGTCTGGTGTAGACCCAGCTGGTCTGGAACGTACCTCCCTGGGTGTGTGTGTCCAGCTATGTTTGCAGAAATGCTGCCTTCTTCCAGGTAACGAGTCCACATGAGCTGGACTCTGCAGTCATCTTACACACAATCTCTTCCCTGCCCCACACCTCGAGGTCCTGTTTCCTGGAACTGCATCGTCTGTGGGACCACAGTTCACAGGCTCACAAATCTCACTTGCTTTCTCGCCAGCTTGTGAAGAGAAAAACGTCAGACTGAGCCACAGAGCATATGGACCCTGGACCACAAGCTGAGCTACCCACTGCTGTGTGGGCACCAAGGGCAGGTGAGACTGGCTGGGGAATCTCTACAGAGGAGCAATGGGATCTGCAAATCCACACTCAAGAGGGCAGGGAAGCCTCACAGAGTTAGAAACAAACTGGCCACAACCACCATTTTGATACAAGTTAGTTACAGGGGAAACAGGACATTATTCCAAGACAATAGGAATCCTGTATTTGTGCCTGTTTTAACACCGAGGCTGGGGGTGAGAAAGCGCAATGGTTGGAGAAGCAGACATGTCAGGTTTGGTCTGTGGCTCTCTGTGCACTTGCCACTACAGACATTCTCATTTCTGAGAACAGACTTCGGCCCAGATCTAATTAAACTTTTATGACCTCTGTGTTTCTGTGACCCAGCTGCTCTCCACCAGCTCAGCAGGGTCCGCGTGGCTCGAGGTCTCTCTGAAGCTGAAGTCAAAGCAGGCCGACCTGAAGCTAGAAAACCACTTCCAAGTTCACTCCACAGTCTTTGGCAGGCACTTGGTTCATGGAATCTGGGTTTCCAGGGCAGCCCATGCGCCAAGGGGCAGAAAGGCTGGAGACAGCCAAGACAGGCTGCATCTTTTGGCACCAACTCTCAGAGGTGACGTCACATTGTGTTCATATATTCTCACTGAGAGAAGAGCTACATCAGCTTCCTAAGAAGGAATGATTGCTTATGGGCATAGCTCCCTGGAAGTAGATCGCACCAGAGGCCAGCTTAGACAATGCCTACCCCAGCCACCCTGCTTATCTTCATATTAATAACAATGACAATGGATCATTAACTTTGCAGGGTTGGTGTGAGAGATTGTTCTGGGCACCATTTTTCTTTCTACATTACAACTTGGGAACAATAAAAAGAAAAATACATGATGAGAAATGTTCCAGAAGAGGTAAGTTTTTCTAATCCTCAGCCATTGCATGAGGATCTTGGCATCTAAATAAATGTCTGAGCTGAGCCTGTTCTCATGGTCCTTTAGCTGCTGAACACACTGGCAATGCCAACCACACTTCACGAATGTAACCGCACTGGAGCAGGGTCCTTGGCCCCTGTTCAGAACTGGCAATCACTCCATCCGATCAAAATCCCACCCTACCCACACAACTCCATCCTCTTCCCTTCCAGCAAGCCTGTGACTCCGGGTTGCCATGACAGCCCTTAGAGCAAGTCGATGTGTTCGGTAAACGACTGGCAAATACAAATAAGCATCCTTAAGTCCAGTACACCCTGGAGCATGCTTGGCATTTCCTTGTCAATGGTAAACACTGGTTATTTCACCCAGAAGACAACAGAGTGTTGTTTAGCTGTGGCCTATGGCAGAAGGAAACAGGTGATTCTTACCATCCAATCAGACTAGCAGATACCGGATGATACAGGAAAATTACATTAAAATCATCTTTCTAGGCCATTGGGGAAGGATCATCAATGACCCCTGAGATAGCTAGTCTCCCACTTCATCCCTAGACATCCTAGACCTGCCTCGGCCCCCTAGGCTCCTTTACTTGTAGCCAAGCCTTCTCCTAATTCTGACCTCAGGAAAAGCCATGAGGGCCTTTAACCTCATACAGTGTCACTGCTCAGGGCGCTCTGCGTTTGAGAGGTGGGGGTGTAGGGCAGTTCTGTGTAGCTTTTTCTGCTCTGATCTGCCTGGCCCGTTTCTGACAACAGGAAGCCTTTTGTTTTATTGTGTTGTTCTGTTTTAGTCTTCGGGAATGAAGACCAAAAATCATGGTCAGGAAGACACAACTGGAATAGCATGGGCTTGTTTCTATAAACCCAGCCTGTGTGTGTGTGTGTGTGTGTGTGTGTGTGTGTGTGTGTGTGTGGTGGTGGTGGTGGTGGGAGGTCCTTGAAGGTGCTGCGTCTTGAAGAGACATGGCAAACTCACAATTTCCTGATGCCAGCTAAACATCAGAATTCTGGCCTAATCTGAAACGACTGAGCTCTGCTGATATTTGACTCCACAGGCCATCCAGAATTAAAATCAAAGACAGTCTTTTCCTTCCATCTTATATTTTTGGTTGTGAGCCTAGCTTTCAACAGCTGAGCCATCCCTCCAGGTCTTTCTTCCATTTTAAAAAACAAAAAGCTATATACTTAAGACACCTCTGTGGGTCTTAAAGCTAAATTAGTTGAGTGTTTCTAAAAATTGCCCTGGAGCTTTAAGCGCAGCTCTCTAACTGGTCGATGCATCTGTCATTTTTAACTCATCATTTCTTCCTGATACCCAGGGAAGGAGGCAGAAAGGGGGTCCTCATGCTGTAGACTTGTTCATACAACCAAGTCGCCAGTGGCGACCTGTCAAAGCTGAGGCAAAACCAGAGCAAGCGTTTGGTCTCCTGGCCTTCAACCCCAAGCTCTTTATCATTCTAGAGAGAAACGCATCGCATCCCACCGACTGCATTTCCACACATGGAATACACTTTATTTTTCTATTTTCATTTGTGTGCTCAATTCTCAAAAACGTAATTTTGTCAGGAGACAGTGACTATTTAAATAAACCACAAAATCTTGTCACTACATCTGAAGAAATTATCTTCAAGAGTCTACAAATTCCACATTTAGCAAAAACCTCCCCAACTGCTCCATCATCAGTAACACGCCCTTAAACAAGCTGGCCTTAAACAGCAACGCCCATCTTACTTACAGGAGGACAGAATCATGGCTGCCCTGCCGCCTGGGCATACACAGAAACCTTGGTTCTTCGGCCGTGGCCCACTGACAGCAACACATCTTTCAACTGAAAGCATAGTTGGCCTGTGACGTTTCTCTCAGGCCAAGTTCACCCCACCTATTTTCCTGTTCTGAAACCTCAGAGGAGTGTGTGAATGACAACCCGGTGGCCTACATAAGAAAGTTCAGAACGCTGTATCCACATCTGAGGTGTTTGTTAGCACTTCCTCATGCCTACATGTGTGGGTGTGTCTAGAAAACATTTTGAAGAAATCACAGAATGTTGGTAAAGGGGACCTTAAAATTGATCAAGTCAAACTGTCCTCCCTGGGCAGAGATTAGAATAAAGGGACAGAAAAGAAGGGGTTTTATTTGCCCAAGGGTTCACAGTAGTCCAGGAAAAACTGAATTCCAGGACTACGACTATTCAGTCCAGAATGTTTGCTCCTCTGAGCACGGACTGACGCCAGGAACCTGATTTTGGATTAGGTGAGATTTGGTGTGGCACATGCTGTTAATCCCAGCACTTGGGAGCCAGAGGTAGGCGAATCTCTGTGAGTTCAAGGTCAGCCTGTCTGCACAGAGAGTTCCAGGACAACCAGAGCTACATAGAGAGACCCTGTCTCAAAGGAAGAGAGAGAGAGAGAGAGAGAGAGAGAGAGAGAGAGAGAGAGAGAGAGAGAGAGAGAGAATGGTTTCTAATGGTTTCTAGATGTTGTCAATGTTAGTTTTGTTTTTCCATAGAATGTATTTGTATGGGCTAGGGAAATGGCTCAGTAGATAAAGTTGACACAAAAGCATAAGGACCTGAATTCAGAGCCAGAAAATTCACGTAATTGACAACTGGGCGTGGTGTCCCACCAGTAAACCAAGTGAGAAGTGGACACAAGAGATTCTAAGGGCAAACTGGAAAGCAAGACCGGCCAAGTTAGCCAGCTCCGAGTTCAGCTGAGTGGTTCTCACTACATAAGGTGGAAAACAATCCAAGGAGACGTGTGACACCAGCCTCTGCCCTCTGTGTGCACACATGTGCACATGGGTCCCACCCCAAGACATACAAAAAAAGCATTTGAGACTGTTCACACAGGAGCCTACCTTCCTTACACTCTCCTCAGCACCAGAGATTTGCCCTCATAGCTCATCCAGGTGAAGGGTGTGTGTGTGTGTGTGTGTGTGTGTGTGTGTATGTGTGTGTGTGTGTGTGTGTGTGGTGGGCAGCAGTAGTAAGGTGGATACACACATGACCAGCTCCTTGAAGGAGGTACAAGTTGGTTAAAAGCGTATATGGCTTTGTGACATGGAGAGCTAGAAGGAATGCGGCAGATTACGACAAGAGTATTTTGCTCTCCTCCATTATGAAAGGTATAACCTTCAGTTTGGTGGGGGAAAGAACTCTGAACAGAGAGGTGCCCCTCTGAAGTCAGAAGGAAGAGGGTTCTCAGGGAAGCCAGTTCCTGCCTGTGTGTTCACCAAATGCTCCACCTTGGGAGACATCTCAGTAGCTCCCGGGGACACTGACTAGTGAAGGAACAGTCCTTACCTTCCTCAGCTGTGGGGACTCACAGATACCAACAACACTGTGCTCAGTAGTAAATGGTTCCTACTCGTGGTAGCTTGGTTGGTTTATTTTTGCTGAAGCTCATGGGGAAAAAAAGGAAACTGTGAGTGAGAAACCCACTCAAAAAAGCTGGACACTGAGGTCTAATGCAAGGCTGGGATGGACAGTCTCACTAATCCAGGGACCCAAGTCCAGCCAGGCTTCTTGAAAACCATACGGCAGCTCAGAACATCTCCCTAGTTCCCTTGGCAGCATCCTGGATCACCACAGGTAAGCCACTCTGGGGACCTACTTGTGATGGGTACCACTTTGTTATAACACCTCTGGTCCAGAGCTCAGCACCTCAATCACAGCATCCACGATGCCCTAGGAATATTCTTAAGACTTTCGAGGTAACTAATTCTGTCATTAAAAGTTCCACCTAACTCGGGGCTGGAGAGATGGCTCAGTGGTTAGGAGCACTGCCTGTTCTTCCAAAGGTCCTGAGTTCAATTCCCAGCAACCACATGGTGGCTCACAACCATCTGTAATGAGGTCTGGTGCCCTCTTCTGGCCTGTAGTTATATACACAGACATAAATTTAAAAAAAAAGTTCCACCTAACTCTAACCCGTTCTGGCACCATGGTCAGGGTGTGGTCTAGCGGGGCCGACGTGTACATGTGTGAGTCTATCTGTGAATCAAGGAACTCACAACTGAAGGGCCCAGGCAGGGTCTTCTCTTCAGAAGCAATATTCGAACCCTCAGGGAGACAGAATTGGCAGTTGTTAGAATTAGGACTAGACATTCTCAAACCCTAAGAACTTCAATTAGAGGCTGACCTCTGTAAGTTCGATGATAGCCTTGTCTATATAGTGAGACCCCGCCCCAGAAATCAACAACAAAAATTTCAATTAAAGACGCAAACTCATGTTTCTTATAAATATATAACTTTATATATTATACGTATTTACAATATGTACAGTGTACAGATTTTTAAATGTAATAATAAGAACAGGTTTGGAAAGAGATGTTTTCAAAACAGAGGACTGCTACTTATTCAGGTGGGTTCCTGTTTCACCTAGAACTCGGTTGTGGGCAACATTCCAGGCCCAGGAAGTTATGTAGAAGCCTAAGGGCATAGAACAGTTGCTGGGACATGGCTTCCCCCTCCCGGACACCTTGGCTTTCTACCAGCACCAGGTAACACAGCCCCATGTTCATCTCTAAGATGGGCAAACCCTGAACCTGGGGCTCAATGCCTGGTACATGGTTGGCATGGCAGACCCTAAGGCCAGGGCTCAGTGCCTGGTACATGGTTGGCACTCAAGCTCAGGTGAGAGCTTCAAGTCACCAGCTCTAAGACACCATCTCCGCAGCCTACAAAGCAGTCGCAGAGCTAAGGCTGGACCAGAAGCAAAGGCTTTGGAGTCCCCACGTTGTAAGCAGAACCGTCTGTGCTCTCAGGTGCCAACTGAATTACGTTCCCACTGCACACTATTTCTTCCTCTTGCCTTGGAAATCGGAGCCACCATTTATCTTCCAAAAGTTTCTTCACATTCAACTAGTTCATCTATCGTACGTAGCAAATCTTCAAAGGAAGGCCTTCCCTCTGGCTTCTACAAAAAGCCAACGAGAAGCTGTGAGTCTCAGAATCCATTCCCAAGAAAACTCTCTCTGCTCAAATCCCACAGAACACCACACAGGGAAGACTCAGGGATTGGGGAAACACAGGCTGGCCATTCTATGCCCCAACTAACCCCATGGCTGCTAGATCCCTGCCATCCTTGTACCTGCTCAGAGACCTACTAGAGCTCTCACCTGGAAAGCCCTCTGCGACCTGCCCCTCCCCCATCACCTTGTCACCTAACCTCATTTCCCACAAAAAAACTTACTCTGGCTCTTTGTTAGATCAGACTAAGCTCCACCCTCGGGTACACACACCGTGTTTACACTTTGTTCATGTTGCTCTCTCTGGTACCGCTTCCTGCCCAATCAGCCTCTGCCCACCCCAATCAGTACATGTGGGAGGCATCACAGCAAGTGACAGGGAGCCTCAGCTCTGGTGCCCCATGGGATTCTGATGCTCTGTGGGCAACTGGTCCTGGGCAAGCATCACCCTCTCTTATCAAATGGTCACAGTCCATGCGTCTGTCTCTCAGAGGGTTACTCTAAAAACTCCACACCCAATATATGTGAACGCCTGTCTTCCAAGGGTCTCTCTGGTGTTTAATCTCTTTATGGAGGTGATATTTCAATGCTTCTAGAGATTGAGTAAGATACCCGGAGACACTGAGATCAAAGAAGAACCCTTCTCTAGAAAGAGTGAGGCTTCAAACCCACGGCTGCTGCACGGGAAGGGGAGGAGCAACTTCTCCAGGCTTTCCCAAGCCCCTGGCTGTGGAGGGGCTGCCACGTGGGAGTCTGAAATCCCTGTTGCAGGAGGTGTGGCCTCACCAGGCTCTGAGGACAGGACCTTCCCCACCCACTGGACCAACTGCTGGATGCTTTACAGATCACAAGACAACACAAAGAAGTCTATACCTCCTGCCAACACCTCAGCATCACCTCATACAAATATTTGGATGCCAACTTTGGCCGGTGAAGTCGGTGGCCTCGAGTAACCATGGTTACCACTTCGTAATTGGTGTTCTTCTCGAAGGGCATCCTGCCTTCTGTGAATACTTCCCACATTAGAACACCTACAAAATGATAAGGTTACTCAATGATGTGTCTGCTTCCTCCTCAGTGGGGAGGGGAGGAAGCACACATCATGAACCTTACCAAATGACCAGACGTCTGACTTGCTGCTAAATCGGCTGTAATTAAACACTTCCGGGGGACACCACTTGACAGGGAACTTGGCACCGGAGGAACTTGTGTACTGGTCGTCCAGAACATACCTAGGGTGAGACACACCACGGGTTACACCTTTGCATGTCAGACGTGGGCTTTCATTTCCCCCTTACACAGACAAAACAAGCCGGCAACTGAAGTCTATCATTCACCTGGCTGAAGCGAAACACTCTGCTCATGGCCTTGCCTGGCGGTGTCTACCTCCTGAGCCTAAGTTAGGTCACGAGAGGATAACCTCACAACCCTAGTATGCACACCTTTGTTGTTCTGCTCTCCTTTCTTTCTTTCTTTTTTCTTTTTTTTATGAGGCAACAGAGGCAGAATATCATACAACTGTTGCAAACTTTTGGGTATGTGATCTTGTTCTCTGAACAAAATTTCACCCAGAGGCCCTGTGCACAAAAGATCTGAAGCAGGCTGCTAAAAGGAAGTGGTAATGAGAGACTAGAGACCCCCCCTGCCCTGAGCCCCACGGCTCCAGAGTGTGAACTAAAACTACAGCATATGAAAACAAGCGAGCAAAAAGTAGCAGAGGGAAAAGGATCAGAAAGATGGTAAATATATTTATAAACAGTAACACCATCCATCCACACACATACTCGATGGCTTATTCTTTTTCTGTGGGAACATACATAGGTCCATCTAGAAAGAAACACGGAAACTCTAACACTGACCACTCCCTGGGACAATCCTTGATAGTGGATGACTGTGAGGAGTTTATCAGAGGGATTAGGAGTGCATTATCTATTTATATAAAGTCAATTCTAAAGCTGCCGAGAGAGAAGGTTCAACCGGGTGCCCAAACTTCCTCTTTTGGATGGTACAGATAAAGATGGTATCAGGCAGACGACACCTTTGGGTGTGTCGGTCAGGTGAGTCTGAATTTAGTGCATAAAGAGTAGTTTTACTAAGGATTGGTATAAAAGTACCAACTTTCTGAAAGTCAAATACATGAAGAGTGACTATAAGAAAGTGGAGGGCCGCCTGTCAGGAGCTAATCTTTACATACAGCATGTAGAGAGGACTGGGTAATAGGCCTTCGCGACTCGGAAGATGCCAGTGACAGCGTTCTGGCCTCCCTAAGCCAACATTTTCTTGGGAGAGGACACAAGACTTTGCTGTGTTTGTAACTGTTCTCAGATCTGCCTCTGGACCAACTGCCTGGGCCCTCTTCTGGCTCCCTAGGCAGGTGAGAGTAGTCCCAGACTTCAGGCGCTACCGGTCTCGCTTCTTCCATTTTGTGTCCATTTCCTGTGGTGTCTGCTCAATGAGAAAAGTCTTTCTGGTCGGTCACTAGATCGCCAGTGGCTACGTCCACTCCCCAATCCCGTTACCAATTTCAGAGAAGATAGCAGACTTTTTCTGAGAAAGATCAGACAATACATAGGTGATTTCAGATCCTGCAGGACACACAGTCACTGTGACAGCTTAAGGTTTTGCTTCTGCAATATAAAAGTGGCCACAGACAGCCATCAATAATTGGTCAAGTCAGTGTGTCTCGATAACGCTACTTTTTTTTTTTTAATGGACAATGGCTTAAACATCAGATAATTTTCAGGTGTCCTGATATGCTTTTAGCTTCCTTTTCACTACATTTTTTTTTCTTTTTTAAAGAAAAGCCCACCATTGACTCACAGGATAGACAGAAAGACACAGACTGGACAGACAGTCCACCATTTGCTGGCCAACCCCCGGTTCTGTCACAGTCATTCACTCCAGGTCTGTGTATCTCCTTCCTCTGGCCTTTAAGCTGCATGTGGGCAGGCCCTTCAGCCTAGTCTCCACCGCAGTCCACAGGGTTAGACTTCTCATGGCATGCACCTGCCTCACACATCCATGACTCATGGACAGAGGACACACAAAAACGCTTCTTACGTAGCACTATTACAGTCACAAAAATTAAGAGATTAAAAAATGCAAATGTGGCTATACTGAGTACTGGATCACCAAACACATTCCAGAATATTCTAAGAATCTAATTAGCATGAGAGAGAGAGAGAGAGAGAGAGAGAGAGAGAGAGAGAGAGAGAGAGAGAGAGA
>JAQHUG010000109.1:2221824-2231959 GCA_028555095.1 Dicrostonyx torquatus
AGCAGGCCAGAAGAGGGCACCAGACCCCTTTACAGATGGTTGTGAGCCACCATGTGGTTGCTGGGAATTGAACTCAGGACCTTTGGAAGAGCAGGCAGTGCTCTTAACCTCTGAGCCATCTCTCCAGCCCCTCAGGTTCTCATGTTTAGGGTGCAAGCAGTTTACCCACCGAGCTATCTCCCAAGACCTTCCCATGTTTATTAATTATTCAAAATAATACGACCAGTACTGAAGTGCACTGTACTCAGCCATACCTGGCCATTCCAAAGTCAGAGACTTTCACAACTCCAGCTTCATTCACCAGACAATTTCTGGCAGCCTGGAAAACAACATTATGATGTTACATTTATTAGAAAGCCCTGCAATAAAGGGGAAACAGAAGTCCAATTTCTAGTAAATATAACAAAGTCAACATCAGAAAAGATGTACATGTGGTGTGGGATATTAGTTTAAGGTGTGTTACATCTGTTTATGCAGTGGGATATTTGTTTAATGATGGAAAGATGTACTGCATTCTTTTCTGTTGCATTTGTTTAACTCTGTGAAGTGGTGTTACTTTGCCTGTCTAAAACACCTGATTGGTCTAACAAACAGGTGAATGGCCAATAGCTAGGCAGGAGAGAGAAATAGGCAGGGCTGGCTGGCAGAGAGAATAAATAGGAGGGGAAATCTAAGGAGCAGAGAGAAGAGCAAGAAAAGGAGGATGCCAGGGCCAGCCACCCAGTCGCATAGCCAACCACGGAGTAAGAAGGAAATAAAGATATATAGAATAAATAATGATTAAAAAAAAGCCCAGGGGCAAAACATAAAGAGAAATGGGATAAGTTAGAAAAACTGACGAGAAACAAGCCAGCTAAGGCCAGACATGAGGAAGAGTAAGTTCCCATGCATTCATTCCAGAGCTGGGAGGCAGAAAAGAAAGAACCAACTACAACCAACGCCATAAATGTGTCCATATAAACTGTTTACATCCCAATGACGATACCTCCAGCGTGAATCTGAAACAACCTGGAGAAATAAAGATGAGAAATGCCACCAGGTATCACAATGCATATTTACCATCACACTTAATGAGGACCAATGGACCTGCCCACCTTCCTCCCTGACCAGACATGTTCTGTGTGATTTTTCTCACCAACAGCGACAACACGCTTTGAAGTCTATACTCTAGATTAAAGGTGAATTATCTCCAGGTGACAGCAGAAACACACAACCATCAAGGTGACAGGCCATATTATCTCCAGGTGACAGCAGAAACACACAACCATCAAGGTGACAGGCCATCTGAGAGCCTTCACCTCGACAGCAACAGAAAGGTGCTGTGTACACAGGTTTGCTTTATCGTGTATACGGTTTCAAATATGTAAAGACGTAGTGTACTCAGCTGGTAAAACATAAACAAGTGTTTTTTGGTTTTTGCTCTATTCTTCAAAGTTCTGTGATTCAATAAACTAATTTGGTGGAATGGCACAGTACTCCTCAGAAGCAAGTGTGATACTTTTACGCCACAACTCAAAGGATGAGGTGTAGTTTTCTCCCTGCTTCTTGAGACACTTATTCTTTTCTGTGTGGCAGCTCCCTTTACACCAGCTTCCTTCTTCTGAGCACATTTATGAGCCTCTGCCTGAATTATCTGCACCCTCCCATGAGGACAGCCACAGCGCTGTCACTCGCAAGCCCATGAAATTACTTTCCCCAGGGGACAGGCACAGCAGACTCTTCCTTTAAAGTGTGGTGAAAACCTGCCAGAGTTTAATATCAGTATCACAGGCCCGAAAAACATCAAAATCCGTTTTCAAGAAACAAGTTTCATGTAGACAAGAGTCCTGAAGGTGTTTAGGCTGTATCCGTTTTGTAAGAACAAAAACAAGGACGATGCTTCATTCGTGAGTTTCAGTATGACAACTGGCCTTTGTCACGGCTACACACACTCATCAAAACTAATGACATATGTCACGTCTGCTTTACAAAGCCCTTTGCCTCAATTATAGGTTATAAACTTTAAGTGTGTAATGAGCAAAACAGCGATGTGTAAATTGCAAATCCAATTCACGGAATGGATACGGTACTAGCTCCTAACACACCTAGGAGACTAAGTCTTCCATTGCCAGATCCTTAAATCTTTATTCTGCTTTAAGTCTAGAGGATAACATAGCAATTAGGGCACTGATCCTAGAGAAAAACTCTCTGGGTTCAAATCCAGCCTCCACCATTTCCCCGACTGCTGAAAATAATTTAACCCATTCCACTCATTTCCTTTGTCTGTAAGATGGAAATAGGAAGAACATTCCTATGGTCATTACAATGATCGAACGAGTTTGTGTTTGTATGGTATGGAAGCAATGCCGGCGTGAGGTGATGTTAAATCAGAATGCCTTGCTCCTGCTCTGAAAAAATGGACCCAGACTCCATCACAAGGAAGCTAAAACTAAAGCAGGAGAGGGCAATGCAAACCCTCTTGGTTCTGATGGAAGAACTCAAGGAAGATGGGCTGTGCTTTTTCATATTGAAAATGGTGGGAGAGAAAACAGAATGGAGAGAAGGAGGGGAAAGGAGGGAACCCAGAAGTGCGTCCACCACAGTCACGTAGAACAGGGGTTTTGTTTTCCTAGTATTTTCAGAAACAATGAAAAGTCCCGGAATTCCCTCATAGTTCACAGATAATGGACATGAGCTTGGGATTTCTCCAGTACTTTCTGTACAGAGTGTGTAAGGTGGGAAAGAGCCAGGGAGCTGGTCAGAAGGTCAGGGCTAAGTTTAACTTCTCCATTTCTCACAATGGGCAAGCCGTGTTCACTTCTCCAATGCTAATACCCTTACCTATAACACAATGACACAGAAAAAAATCTGCTATGACTAGCTATCTCCTGGGAGTCTTCCCCAGAGCTCAAATAATTAATTCACAGAAACTTGCCTGAAGATATTAGTCTGTAAGTTATTAAATTTAATAAAGGTCTTTCCCTGGAAAACCATCAAGTGATTGAAATTTACCAAGTTTTAAATGAATGAACTCTTGCTAAGGACAAAAAACAGGGGACTAACGCAACACAGCTCGCTGGCTAAGGCAGTGTAACAAAGAATTCAGCCCCTGAGTGGGAAGCCGTGGGGAGTGGGAGGCAGGGGCCCGTGGTTACCAGGTCTCTGTGGATGAAGCTGTTTCTCTCCAGGTACTCCATCCCTTCGCACACATCCTGGCACATGCTCAGCAGCAAATCTCTGCTGAAATGGCCTTGTCTCTGTCGGAGGAAATTCAGAAGGCAGCCCCGCTCCATGAACTCGGTGACAATGTAGATGGGTTTCTGCTGGGTGCATACACCATAGAGCTGTACCAGTTTGGGGTGTGTTAGCTTCCTGGGAACGAGGACAGACACATAGAGAGTTACCACAGGAAAAGAAACTAGCAGGCCTCTGTGCTGGGGGAGGCAATTTTTAATACAAAAGGGGGGACCTGTTAGAAGCTAGAAACTTACATCATGGGGACATGAGAGATGGCTCGGTGGCTAAGAGCACTGGTTACTCTTCCAGAGGACCTGAGTTCGAGTCCCAGAACCCACATGATGGTTCACAATCATCCTTAAAACCAGGGGGATCTGATGCCCACTTCTGGCCTCTGCAGACACTGAGTACATACAATGCACAGACATACATGCAGACAAAACACTCATACACATAAAAGTAATAATAATAATATGATAGTAATAATGATAGGAGTGGTGATAATAGTAGAAAGAAACTTACATCATGACTTTAGCTTCTTCTATAAAATCCTCCTCACACATGGCACCTTCCCGAATAGCTTTGATGGCTACTTTGTACTGAGCTCGCCACTTGCCAAGCCTCACCACTCCAAACAGTCCACTCCCCAGCTCCCTCATAAAGGTCAGCTCTGATGGGTTGATCTCCCACTTCTCTGTAAGACAGACGAGAGAAAGAGACCTTTAAGAAAGAGCAGTGTAAGTCTGTGGGGAAAAGAGATGCTCTAAGCAAGACCAGCGTCACAGTCCTGGATAATACAGTAGTAATGACCAGAAGACAGAGCAGCCAGGGAGAACCATGACAGCAACGGTCTTAGCAGTGACATACTTAGCTTTTACCCATGGAAAGTTTTATATATATATAAAATCTAGTTTTACTATAAAGTATAATCATCTAAAAGCCCATTCTATCAAGGCAATACAAACAGTTATATAACTTGCACCCAGAGAATCCTTGGCTAAAACCACAGGTCCCTCACATGGGCCCACAGGGTGACTCGAGCAGGGTGAAAGCCTTTGTCTGTGTCTGTCTCTTTACACATAAATTTGCAAGGAGCACCCGTCTAAAGTCTGGAGACAGCAAATGTACCTTTTCCCCTTCATGGATGGGGATGCAAAGGCAAGAGGAACTGAGGCATCTTACAGATTTTACAATATCCTATCTGGATGCTCCAAAGACACTCAAGGTCTCCAAGCGCTGTCTGAAACCTGCAGTCTACCTCTGCCTCCAGGAATAGCAGGCCTTCCAGGGCAGACTGCCCATCAAGTCCATGTACAGTCAGTTGTTCACAATGGCGAGGCTGCACCCTGAAGCAAGAGCAACCAGCCAGCTCCTGAGACCCAGCTTGTCCCCCTCAAGCAATAAAGGCTTCTTCAGACTACCTTGTGGGACCAGATTTGAGATAATTATCAATCAGACCACACTTGACTGCTCTCTGCCCTGACCCAATTCTTTCTCTGTTACAGGCTTGAATGTGAGTGCCCAGAAGACACCTTCAGTTCCTCTTCCCAATACACGGTGTCAAATCTCCTCTCTCTGCTTTTCACCGCTCCTCATCCTTGGCTGACACTGTGAGACAGGTTGTCAAGCCTAGGCTGTTGGGGCCGCCAGGACCTGGGCATTAGCTCTAGAATTGTGATTACAGCCACCACCTCCCAGGAATTGGGGGGGGTTAATTCTGCACATCTACATTCATATTGTAAAGATGGATTCTTTCCAAGGGAAACTTGCCAATGCAACTACAAAATAATAGTTACCATAGCTGAAGCCTGCAGTGGTTGGTGCATTCTTCCCCTTCGTACTAACTGGGTACCGCAGCCTGGTGACAAGCCCTGAAAAGCAAAAAAATCTATTGCAGTTGAATTTCATCTTACCCGAGCAACTTAGTTCAGTGCTAAACAAGAAGTGCATGGGAAAACCCTCCTCTTCACGTCCACACGGCACCACAGAGCATGTGCTCAGCCAGGCCACACATTTCCTTTCAAATGCAGTGTTTATCTGGCACAAGGCTAGCTCCCTCTCTCCTCTAACACTGCAAAGGATATTAAAAGATTGCCAGCGCTTATTATCAGTGACTTCATGATCTTTTCCAATATGAGAGCTGAACTATGGAAGAGAATTTTATTAGTCTGCTAAAAAATTAAAGTGAGTCGCCTGCTATAGCTCAGTGTTTGTGATAGCAGCATGGAGATCATGCTGGGGCGCTAGCAATGAGGACTGTCAACCCCTGGAAACCATAGAGGAAAGGCAAACCCTTTCGGTCATTTAGAGCCCCAGAGGAGAAACTGGAGGCCCTCATCCAGGAACGCCCACATAGGTCTGCAGTGCCCATACATAGCACACCTCATCATAATTTAAAATCATATGTGCATCTGCATTGATGACCATCACATGTCTGCCATATTCTCCTCAAAGGCACTAAACCCATGTCAGTTAAGTAAATTAAGGTAGTGGTAAAAACAAAACATATAAGAGCACAAAAGTAGAAAAAGAAATATAATAAAAACAAGACAATAACAGAACAAAGTTATAAAAAAATTTGGGAGGAGAAAACTGATAAGAATTAGTTGCTCAAGTTGGTTTTTTTGTTTGTTTGTTTGTCTGTTTCATTTTATTTTGTTGGTTTTTCAAGACAGGGTTCTCTGTGTAGCCCTGGCTGTCCTGGAACTCAATCTATAGACCAGTTGCCTTCAACTTAGAGATTCTTTCAGCCTCTGCCTGCCAAGTGCTGGGATTAAAGGCATATGGCACCACGCCTGGCTTAATTGCTCGAGTATTGAACATGGAATTACAGAACAACCTAACAAACCCACTTGTAGACAAGCACCCCAAAGAAACAAAACTCTGTTTTCATGCAAACACATAAATTCAACTATTCAAGTCATTGCTAGTCATGAAATTCAAGATGTGGAAACAACCCAAATGTCCACACAATGGATTGTAATCTGCAATAAAAGGAAGTAGACACTTTCTCTGGCGGGCTGACTGAGTTTTGGGATTTCAACTTCCTTGGGATTTCCTTCCTGGGACAGGTCAGACTTGAGCACAAAGCAATCTCTAAGAATATGTTCAGTCAATCCATAATAGAAGAAAATAAAACACACAAAGCAAAAACAAAGCAACCTGGGGATTCACAGTGTTCAGAATCCCCAGAAGCCCTCCTTTCCCCTAGTGACATCACGTCCGGAGTGTGTGCACACCCAGGCTGCATCGTGGTTTCCACAAGCAGACAAGCAGAAATTTTGTCAAGGTTGGTGTGTTAAGATAGCTTTCAAGACTGGGCATTAGAGGGCCAATTGTCTACCTTGCCATTTAGCAATATTACACTGACATTGGAAGTAATTTAAGAATTAAACGCAGACTTATAACTTGGCCTGGGAACCTAACAATTGTGCAAATATTATGCAAGGTTCTGCATAATAATTCATACATCATACTATACAATTCCTACATGTCAGGCCTTGATCATTTTTTGCCTTTTTTTGATTATTTCAAAAAGGAATATACAAAACAACATTGACAAATATAAAAATGTTACAACGCACTAAAACAAAACCAAAAACACTTGTCACAGTGTAAATATATGAGTCTATTTCTATGAACTGTTCAAAACAGGCGAATCTACTAAGACAGAAAGTGGGTTAGTGGTTGCCTGGGGCTGCGCTAGAGAAGCTGGGGCATGGGTGGCTGCTAACGGGTACAAGATCTCTCTGGGGGATGATGACAGTGTTCAAAAGATTAGATTACGGTGATGTGATTGTTGGCACACTGTAAATGTTCTAAAAGCCACTGAACCCGGTATGGATGTCGTGGTGTGTCAGTAATTCTTCCCATCATGTGATAAAGAGTAGATGACCTCACAGCACAGCAACACACGTTGTAAAGAGGGCCTCTGATTAACTCACAAGTCAAATCACAGGTGGAATTCCGCAGCTGCCTACTGGACACCCTACTTGTTTGTACCTTTAAAGTAAAAACTACTGGAAACCCGCTGTGGGCACCTTATTTTCCGCTGTTTGGTGTTGGGTGTAACATGGATTCAAGCTGTTGAAACAAACCTATGTGCCATGCTGGCTGATCGCCTGCAGCCTTCAGTGGTTCCGTTTACAGTTTCTCAGTGTTAGCAAGGTGTCAATGCTCCAAGAAAAGCGTCCCTTTGGAATCTAGACCTTTTCTGAGGACAAGGAATTTTGTTTGCACCTGGACTAGTGTCGGAAGATAGCATACCTTGCAGCTGTGTAGCGGTAATGAGACATCACTCCCAGACAATCATGTGACCATGGCTTACTCTACGGAATGCAATCTAGGATGTTCAGTAGATTAGTTGTACTAAATATACTTTCTACTTAGGGTATTTTCATCTTCTGATGGCTTCATCACGACATAATCCGACTATATGTTGAGGGAAATTACATTCTGATCCTTGGAAAGGTTCCATGTAAACAGAAACCCTGGCTCATCTGAAAGCTTCTATGACTACGCTACACACATCTTCGACTTTTATATGCTGAGATGGGGGACTTCCTTATGTTGCCCAAACTGGCCTCGAACTCTCTGACTCAAGTGATCCTCCAACCTCAGCCTCCTAGGTTGCTCTTTTTTGTTTGTTTTTTATTTTTTTTATTTTTTTGTTTTTTGAGACAGGATTGCTCAGTAGCTTTGGAGCCTGTCCTGGAAACTAGCTCTTGTAGACCAGGCTGGCCTCAAACTCACGGAGATCCGCCTGCCTCTGCCTCCCGAGTGCTGGGATTAAAGGCATGCGCCACCACTGCCTGACTCCTAGGTTGCTCTTAAAGGAGGCACATCTTGGAAGTTTCATTTAGTGCCAAGGCTATGAGGTGTGAATATCCACATACATTAAAGACACTCACTCCTGTGATGGAAAAAAGTATTTCTATAAAATCTGATACAATTTCTGATTTCTCTTTGGATCTAGAATATTCTTAATATGTAATATTTTTACATCAATCATACTTGACACCTACCTTCTGAAGAATAGCTGACAATGTGGTCACTAATGCTCGTGGGTCTTCACAGCTCACTTGCCTAAGAATTCATCACAGTGTCTGATCACGTGACCACCAATGCTCATAGCTCACTCACCTGCTGCGTTGTGCTTATGGTATTCAATGATCTCAGGGATTGACCCAAAAGCATGCTTTTCTGCTAGGTAATACTTCTTTGGAGATGTTGCTGTTTCCTTTATGTGATAATGTCTGAAACCTGATGAACCTTCCCTATTAGAAAGACAAAACAAAACACTGGATTGCACCAGGTTGTGATACTGGAACATAGATGTAACTCGTAACGAGATGTAACGGTACTGTAACTCGTAGATGCCCTCTACAGGGCAGCCTCACTAGGATCTCTTCCTACTTGCATCTTCTCTTCCTGCACAAATATGAGTTTCCCCATGCTCTTAGCCTGTCGAAGTCTTGCAAGTGATAATAATAATAAATAATAAAGTCAGCCACTTGCATGGGAACGAACGAAGAACATTTACCATCTCCAGGCAGCAGCAGTAGAATTTTAATTTACTGTTAGCTTCTGTCCCACAGAGACACAGACCTGCAATGCCTCAAACACCCTCCCTTCTCAAAGGGAATGGACCAGATTTAAGAATATCTACATTCTATTGTAGATATCATTTTAGAATACAGATCTCTAGTCATCTCATGCTTTGAACTCAGGATGATTCATAATTGCTCTTGGGGTAAAAGCTTGGGTTCCTTGGCCCTTATGTGACCTGGAGTCTGCTTCCAGGTCTCGGGTGCCTCTCCCTCCCTTGTCCCGGCTGTCTTTGTCACTACAGACATTCCCTGTGCTTCCCTGATGTCACCACGGCTTCTCTCGCTGCTCAGTCAGCAACTCCCTGTCCCTTCTCCCAGGTTTTTACTGTCTTCCTGCAAGGTCTCAGCTTACATGTCACTTAAGAATAATTGAAATGTGTCTTGGCAATGTAACATTCTAACTGTTCCCTTCCTTATTTTCACGGTACCATGGCTGCCTGTAGGCCTGTCTGTGCCCTCATTAAACTACTAAAGCCTACTCTACTCAATGTGGATTCTTTTGTGCATAGCTCAGAGCATAGTAGTTATCCAATGAATGTCACTAAATCTCCCAAAGCTATTCTCAACAAACATGTATGTATGCACACACATACATACATATGAGAAACTGCAGGGAAATTTTCTGAAAAAAGAAAAAGTACAAAATATAGCCAGGTTTTAGAAATGCAGATTAGATTTTTTTCTTCCTAATGCTGAAATGGAGCATCTTACTTTGAAACTTAGGAACACATTCAAGCAACATAGGGAGTTCATATAAAAACTCCGAATTAAAAGAAAAACATGGGGCTTAAGAAGGTAGCTCAGCAGATAAAATGCCTGCTATGAAAGTGTAAGGACACGAATTCGGATCCCCAGCACGCCCATAAAAGCTAGATGTGCTGACATATGCCTGTAACTGCAGTGCTGGCACAGGACTGAGGGGTGGGGAGAGACAGTCTGATCCCAGGAGCTCTCTAGCCAGCTAGTCTAGCCAGTTGGTGAGCTAGTCAGAAAATACAATAAAATAAGGAAGAGAGGTGGAGACACCAATGAGGGAAATGCCTGCAAGTCCATTTCTAGTCTCCACACGTACAATAAACACCCCTGCGCCCACACATTCACAACATGCATATGTCACACACCCACATACCCCACACATAAAATGAATAAGACAGCAACCACTTAAAACTAGAGCATAACTACTTACCCCCCAAACTTTGTGTAGAGGGAGACCGTGTACAAGCCTGGTTGACTGGAGTCTCTCACCATAAAGCCACCCTCTTTATCCTAAAATCAAAATTAAGACATTCCTTTTTAAAATTCCAGTTAGG
>JAQHUG010000109.1:2238273-2276281 GCA_028555095.1 Dicrostonyx torquatus
AAATGTCGATCACAACGGTATCCCACAATAATTGATGGAGAAGATACTGGTGGTGGAGAATGAGCACGGGGCTGGTGGCCACTGCGCCCAATTCCCAACATACACTAGCATCATAATCTCAGTGCTCCCCACACTGCATCATCCTGGCTCTTCCTTGTTCTTAGAATCAAAATCTAAACGGGAGCTGAGGTCTGGCAGGGTGAGTGCTTAGCAGCGTGAGGCCCTGGGTTCAATCTTTAGCATCACACAAGAATAAATGCTTATGCTAGGTTACGGTTACGGTAGCACTCCCTTCTCTATGGCTTCACCTCCCACAATGTGAGCTGCACCCATGAACCACAGTCTGAAAATATCAAATGGAGCAATTCACCAGCTTTCATCTGTATACGTTTCCAAAAACTGATAAAAATCTCTCGTTGTCTGGCTCACACCCTCCCAGGAGGCAAATCATCCCTCTGTGCAGCATGTCCACGCTGCATGCACTATCCCAGCCAGTCACTTTCCGATCCTGGCTCTCACATCAACTGTGGTGGTGTCATAGCACGTCAACCGTTTTTAAACTGAGTGGTGACCCCAAATGCAAGAATAGCGATGCCGGCACTCGGATGCACCAAAGAGAAGCCGAAAAGTGGACTCTTGATCTGAAAGGCTGAAAGGTCTCATTTTAATAAGGAAAGATAAAAAACAACAAGAATATGCTGATGTCGTTAAAATCTGTAACACAATAAGAAATTGTGCATAATAATCTTACATGTTATTAAAGTCATTTATCTTATTTGTAGGTGTTACAGCTAATCTCTTACTGTATTAAATTATAAATTATATTTTATGGCTGGTACATATGCATCTATGTATCAGGAAACAGTACATACAAGGTTCAGAATGACCTATACCATGGGGGTCTTGGACAGATCCTCTGTGGATAAAGTGAGCAGTGGGAAATGCATCAGTCTGTCAGTCTTTCCCTCTACAATTCTTGAGTTTGGTGTGATACATGGTCACCCAGGTGGTGGACATGGATGATGTTCTAATCAAAGGAGTGGGCCATAATTAGACCCTGTCCCTATTTAAAACAAACAAACAACTTTCTGTGGCACTCTGGATCCTTCCCCCACTGGGTTGCTAAAGGAGCGAGAGTGACAGAGTTAGAAGAGCCCCTACAGCCACCTGCAGCGCCATGGCGGAGCCACGCCTGCCGTCTCTGGGCCAGCTGCTTGCTTCTGTTTGACTGCATGAGATACAAACAAATTACTAGCTTTAACTAACTGTAACTTCTCAGCCATTTCTCCAGCAAGTCAGGCTGGACTTTACGCAAGTAAGCACTAACAGCAGCCTGGAAGCTGGGGTCTTGCTTGCTAATGTGCTAAGTTAATGTCAGGATGGCTACCCCGGAAGATTCAGAGTGGAGGAACTCAGAATCAGAACTGTCCCTGCCCACGGCAACAGCCCTGACAAATGGCCATTCTCCCTGTCCCCAGAAGTTGCACTGATGCTGTTTCACATGGTAGTCACAATGCAGGGTGACAGCATGGGACGTCCTATCCTCCTCAGCACTTGTAGCTTTTGGTCTCTGGTTTTCACTCATGACTAGGGTTTATAATGGTTCTGGGTAAAGGATGAACCTGCCCTGAATCTGAGCCTGGGATTACAGGCATGCGCCACTACCTGTGGTCCACACTTTCAACTGATTCATTTCAACAGGCCTCGCTGTTGTGATCAGAGCTCCCCAGAGAGACCTCTCCTACATAAGG
The DNA here is from genome assembly GCA_028555095.1 of Dicrostonyx torquatus. Classification (NCBI taxonomy): domain Eukaryota; kingdom Metazoa; phylum Chordata; class Mammalia; order Rodentia; family Cricetidae; genus Dicrostonyx; species Dicrostonyx torquatus. The sequence continues at coordinate 2,240,025 of JAQHUG010000109.1, forward strand.
TCCTCTCTCAGACGCTGCACTTACCTTGCATTTGCACTTTTCTGGGCTCTACTTGGTCAGGATCCAAACCCCATCACTTCTCCCAGTACCAGAAGGATGCTCATTCTGAGTACACCACAACTAAAGAACCAGACGAATACTTACTGCTCTCAAAAAGATTGTATTTTTCACATCCGGGTGCTAGTTTTTCTGTTTGTCTGCAACACTGGTAACTTCCGTCTGCCCAAAATTTAGGATGATATTTGATCATAATATTGTTGTTGTTCTTTATTTCTGTAATTCACAGACACATGAATGGTTAGTGAAATAAGGCAAACTAAAGTCCTCGGAGTAACTAACTGTCCATCTTACTTCTTCCTTGACCAACATGTATGAGAATGCCATTGTGATCTTGCATATTTGGCATTCAGAAAAATGAGGTGGCTTTCTCTCTTTGTCCCCTTTTACCAGTGAAACACTCATTTGAGGAGAAGCCAATCACTACCACTCCACAGTGGACCAAAGCCCACTACTATTGTATCCCATCAAAGAAAAGAGCATTGGGAGGGGCAAACCGTCCATTTAAGCACTTCACCATGAAACTGTGATTCCATCCACACCAGTGCTTGACATGGGCAATTTCTTGGGAAGTACAACTTCAATTATTATAAAAACCCATGCTCTGTCACCTTCAACCACAATGTGTGATAAATGGAAGTATGCATTCACTAGAGAAAAAGCATTCAACTAGAAAGAAAAACGATCTTAAAAACGGAAACCTGTCTTCAATGTGCTATCACTTAGCATGCCTGAGTGTCCTTGGAGAGACACTCATTATCATTAATTACAAATGCAAGAGCTATATTAGTAATATGTCTGATTTTTGTAATTTCCTCAAATTATATAGAATGAATGAGTTTTTACCTTCTTTTAACTTCTTCACCCATCGGTCCCTGCTTTGTGGACTAGGTGCAAAAATATAAAGTGTGTTAGCATCATGAACAACCTAGAATAAAACAAAAGATGAAACCAGTGACAATACTTAGACATAGCATTGTTGGAGTTTCTTCTGAGTTCTATATCTAGAACAGCTTCAAGACTGCTGGCTGAGATGATCCAGCTTCACAGAATACTCCAGTCAAGACTTGACCATAATCCTAAATTTCATTCCCAATCAGCAGAAAGTAGCCTAGAAAACTATGCCCACATTCCCAAAAAATGAGTTACAGATGTTTGTCTTCAGTGTGTTGGTTACACGTTGTTATGGATAATGGTCAGGAAAAAAGCTAAACAAAAGAGATTAGATTCAGGGTCTTGTTTTGAAAAGAAAAAAGGGAAATGCTGTGGAATAATGTACACTGTAAAGATTTGTCATTTGTATTGGTTTAATAAAATGCTGATTGGCCAGTAGCCAGGCAGGAAGTATAGGAAGGGCAACCACACTGGAGAATTCTGGGAAGAGGAAAGGTGGAGCACAGTCACCAGGCAGAAGCAGAGGAAGCAAGATAAGAATGCCTTACTGAGAAAAGGTACCAAGCCACATGGCTAAACACATAAAAGTATTATGGGTTAATTTAACTTATAAGAGCTAGTTAATAACAAGCCTGAACTAATAGGACAAAAGTTTATAATTAAAATAAGCCTCTGTGTGTTTCTTTGGGACTGAACGGCTGTGAGCCCGGGTGGGACAGAAACTTCCATCTACACAGCACTTCCATCTAGCAGAGCCCTTGATACTACAGGCATCAATACATGATTCCTGGATAGCTGAAAACAAATCCATTCCTTCAGAAATCTAGTTCCCTTACTTACAAAAGCACATATAATTCTTAACTTTAACATCAAGTGGGGTCTGTGTTTTACAAAGGATTGTGGGAATTGTGTGTGTGTGTGTGTAGAGTCCAGAGGAAAATCTTGTGTATTGTCTCTCAGGTGCCTTCTACCTAATTTATTTAGACAGGGTTTCTCACTGGCCTAGAACTTACCAAGTAGATTAGGTTGGCTAGCCAACAAGCCACGGGATCTGCCTGTCTCTACCTCAGTGCTCGAATTACAAGCATGCACCACCACACCTGGCTCTTTGTATATAAGTACTGAGGCATGACACAGGACCTCAAGGCATTTACTGACTGCCCAAACCCAGGACTGCATCTTCACAGAAGAAAACAGATACAGACAGCTATCCGATGCTTTGCTGATCTTGTTGATTATTTCAGTTTAACTAACTAAAGTACCGTGGATAAACTTGGTGCCATGGGGCTTACTCTACTCTGGTATTTTTCTAAATAATATTTTGGATGAATTTCAGTATCGCACCTGTCTTTTCCTCTTGCCCCATCAGTGAATGTAGTAGATAGCTTTACAAAGGACTGAGTCTTACAGTTCTAGGCTATGGCTTCATAGACAGTTAACTCAATCCATCAAGAGATCAGCATTTCCATCTTATAAACAAGGAAATGAAGGCCTAGCCAAGAGTCTACACCTGTATAACTCCAGGAGGCACCATTCACACAGCAGGCATGATTGATCTTACTTTGTATTTTTTTTTCAATTCCATATTCTAGACTTTTTTTTTTTACTGTTTTCATTGTATTATACATTTTCTTGGCTCTCCTCCTTTACCTCCCCTCTCCCCTTCTACCCTCTCCTGTGACCACCACACTCCCAATTTACTCAAGAGATCTTGTCTTTTTTTTCTCCTTCCTATGTAGATCCATCCATGTATGTCTCTCTTATGGTCCTCTTTGTTGTCTAGTTTCTCTGGGATTGTGAACTGTAGGTTGGTTTTTCTTTGCTTTATGTCTAAAAGCCACTTATGAGTGAGTATATATTATATTTGTCTTTCTGGGTCTGAGCTACCTCACTCAATATGTTTTTTTTCTAGATCTATCCATTTGCCTGCAAATGTATTTTTATATTAATAGTAAGCCTTGGAAATTAACCTAGGACTCCTGCCACTGCTCTCAGACATTATCCCCAATGGTCAGTCACAAGGCAGAAGCACCCTGACTGACTGAAACATAATGTATTCTATTGTAAACCTCCCGTTACCAGGCTGGTACCCATTAGACTGAAAAGTAACCCACTACCTCATTGGTCACGGCTGTCCCTGGCCCAGTTTAATAGGTAAACCCTTCCCAATTCATTTCAACACCTACATTTTGGTGGGACTATCCAGGACACAAAATGCACTTCTAAGATACATGTAGAAATGCTGTAGTATAAGGCAGAAGGTGAGAGGCCATGCCAGAGACACGTGCTAACACAGATCTGAAGAGATGTTTTCATACTCGCTCCATGGTTTTCACACCTTAACCAGCTTTGCCTGTGCATTCAGCTCTGCACTAAAGAATGAATTTTAGCACACCAGGAAAGTTATCCTGAATTGGCAGACATATCTACAAAGAAAAGCTGGGGCTTGGACCACCTCAAAATCTGCAGTGTTGTTATAACAATAATTTGTTTGATGTATTAATTTATTGACTCCCTCATTTGGTCTAAACACTTTACAGATGCCTTCTGGCATAATCTGCATTGTAAAGATTAACCTTAATTTGTATTTGTACAAAGATTTCTAAACATACTGCTCTTAATCTGAATAATAAACATCTAATTTTGACATCCCAGGCAGTTTGGTTGTCTGGGGAGATTCTAGGGTCCCAGTCTCCTGCATATAAACCACAATTCACACCACGCCTGCCCCGTGAAAACCTGTAAGAGTCAGACACCCACTTTGTTGTGTAGAATTGTAAAGTCTCTCTCTCTCCCTTCAGGGCACAATTACAAAGGCCTACAGTGCCCATCCTTGCTCTCCCATCAAGCCTCAGCCATGTTCTCCTGTTTTTCCCACATAAGCACCATAGCCTATACCTCTCCTAGTTTATCTGAAAGTCACTTCCTGCCCGCTTCTTTCCACGAACTTGCATTTTTCTTCCTAAAAAGCGCACACGCTTGGCTGTTTCTTCACCTGCAGATGTGGTCCTGAAGGAGCCACTTACAATCAGTGAGCGTCACTTTCCTGGGTCATAAGCGAGCAGAGAAGAACACGGGACTGCAGTGTAGTCGTAGCCACATATACAACTGCTACTATCACACCTTCATCTCATTTCTGTTTGAAAGTAAATCGGTCTTGCTACTTTCCAGCTGCTCAAGTTCACAGGAAAAAACATTCTGGCGGACTTTGTTGAGCTGCAGAGTTCACGCCTCTACGCTCTGCGGTTCAAATGACCCACAGGAACGATCTGGGGTTTAGTGACTCAGGACCAACGATGGACGGCAACAAAGTGGCTGCCAAAGACTCAAGCAGTTAACGAAGAGAGGCAAGGACTATGAAGACGACAAAGGAGTCCAAAATTCAGCCACCAAACCCAAGACAGGAACCTGTAATGTTGAATGGGAACAGGACAAAGGTGGGCACCATATGGCTGCCAACTCACCTGGAATGGGTATTTATTTGGACAAGGAATGACACCATCGTCGTTCTTCACTATTTCCACACACTTGATTTTTGAAACATCAATGAATCCCTTCCTGTATTTTTTCTGGGAAAAGAGAAAAAGAGAAGAGGTGTGACAACCACAGGACATAAGAAAGCTATTTAATAATTATATCCGATGATGAGATTACTGATTCAGAAGAGTACAGCTTCAGAGCAGGCACAAAGATTATACAAAGATAGCCCGGTTGGTAAAGTGCTTGTCTTACAAGCACAAGGAGTTGAGCTTGATGCCCCAGAAGCCATGTGGAAATAGCCCGGCACAGGCAGATGCTGGTAAACCCAACACTAAGGAGGCAGATCCCCGAGGTGCAGTGGGCAGCCAGCCTACCCTGAGTGGCAATGGGAAGAAAGAAAAAAAAAAAAAGGTGGACAGTTACTGAGAAATGAGGCTATCTTCAGACCTACCAGACCTACACACACAGAGACAGACACACACACGCACGCATGCATGCACGCATGCACACACGCACACAACACAATTCCCTTAATTATATAAATCACATTTTCCTTACCTGTTAAAAATTATTCAAAATATTAACACTGTGACAGTCATAATAAACATCATTAGATCCTTTCATTTCTAATGATGAACTTGTTCTGTCCTTGCTTAAAAAAATCGAAACTAAAAACCTCTGAAGCAGAGACATAGACTCCCTTTCATTGCCGCCTTCCCCTCTAGATACAGCTTTTGTTCATCCTATTAATGATAGTGCTCATTTAAAAAAAGACAAAATTAACAGCCAAACCCACAGAACTCCGTTTCCTGAGTCACTGACACACACTCTAACCAACTGCACTTCCTCCTGTGTTCATCCTGGATGGAGGGCCCCCCTCTTGGGAGCAGCACAGAGTTCAGGATCATTGATGGGAAGTGAACTGCCATACACACAGAAAAACTCAGCCTAGACCCTAGTATGGGAAGCTGGACTTCCTTATCAACCGCCCAGTCTCCCTGCTCACTGCAGAATGGCCAGCAGTTTATCAGGACCCACCCACACCCTGGAGCACATTAACGTCATACCTGGAAATTCATTCCAGGGAAGAATTAAAAAAAAAAAAAAAGCACATGCCAGGATCCAGGAATGCGGTGCATGAAAAACTAACAATAAACAGTATACAGCTAAAAAACATTTCCCAAACATACATCTGAAGCACTGTACACAAGAAGTCTTCTGAAGACTAAGGTTACCTTTTTTAGATATTTATATACTAAAGAAGAGAAAGAAAGAACACACTTGGATACCCCTGGGATCAGCCACTGAAATTCATTTTCTTTAATATGGACCTGATGGCGCAGACCTGTATTCTAACTACTCAGGTGGCTGAGGCAGAAGGATCAAAAAAGTTCAAGGACTGCTGGGGTTGTGCAGAAAGTTGATGGCTAGTCTGAGCAACTAAGACTAACCTATCTTCAAAAAAGCGAGAGGAAAAGGCAGGGAGAGGACCAGGGTAGATCAGCAGAGCACTTGCCTGGCCTGTGCTAGGCCTGTGGTTCAATCAATTAGTTTTCACACAAGCGAAAACTAAAATGTCAGAGAGAAAATTATTCCATCTGACACTCTGCGGTCTCTCCTCTGGCCACAGCTATGTTCTGTCCTCTCTGCGCTGTGCCCAAGAACCTACATGACATGCTCAATGATAAGACTTCACAATCCGGATGTACTGGCACACGCCTTTAATCCCAGCACTTGGGAGGTGGAAGCAGGCAGATCTCTGTGAGTTAAAGGCCAGCCTGGTCTACAGGGTGAGTTCCAGGACAGCCAGGGCTACATAGTGTCTTGGTGGTGGTGGGGTGTCACTTCTATTATTCATAATTCTGAACTGGTGTGGGATTACTTCCATCATCACACTAGCACATATATTCCTCCTTCCCTTCTTCATTCTTTTTTCCTGCCTTCCTCTCCCTCCTTCCCTCCTTCACTCTCTCCCTCACCTCCAGATACTCTAATCAGTCTTCAGCTGGATCCCTGTTTCCTTGAAATTGGGCTGCAGATCGCCTGCCCTCTCCACATCTAGCTGGGCCCTCAGTGCCGCTCTCCGGTCCTGGCATCTGCTCCAGAGGCCACCAGCACTGCCAGACGGGCATTCCCCCTGCCTTGCCCTTCCCTGCAGGGACAAGCTTTAGTGAGAGGGTCCACAGTCACTCAGGGCAGGCCCTTAGCCTCTCCATTCTGCACCTCAGTGTCCATTATCTCTCCTCCTAACCCTGTTTTACAGCTGCTGAAAGACTGCAGCTGGCATTTCACAGATGCATTTCAGCCCCGTCTCACGGCATCCTGTGAGGTAGGTAGGGGCCATAGCTCACTCAAGTCAAACACAGTCCCTGAGGACCTCTACTGCTGCCAAAGCTCTCTGGCCCCGAGGATGCCCCAGCTGCAAGGGGTGGGAGGATGGTGGAGTCAAGTCCCAGAGTGAACAGTAGAGATGTTGAGCAGGGAGTTCCCTAAGGGTTCAAGTTCAAGGTCAGCCTGGTCTGCACAGCTAGTTCCAGGACAGCCAGGGCTACTCGGAGAACAAGCTGCTGGGCTGTTCTCCTCCAGGCACTTGCTTCTGCCTCTTGACAGCTAAAACAGCACCTGCCTTGGGCCAGCCTACTACTTCACTCTTCCCCTTCTTTCTTGCAGAACTACTGAATGCTCTACCTACGCTTCCTTCCCACCCACTCCCCTGACCACTTGCAACCTGCAACCCTTACAGTTGCCTAGGGGCAACCACAAAAAAACGTCAGTGATGACCAAGCTCAGCAGACTTGCTAGTCTCCCTCTGTTCTCTGACCATAGGAGCCTCAACATTCTCTTCTTTCTTTGGTTATCTCTGTCTTTGGGCCATCCTGATTTTCCTTCCCTCTTTTCCCCTTGGTTTCTCAATCCACATCTGCCCCATGTCAATAATGGTGTCAAGAACAACGACAAACCAACAAACAAAAATCACAAACTAAGAAAGGCCTCGCCAGGAGTCTTCAAGCCTCACAGTTACCCTGCACGGTAAGACCCATTTTACAGATAACAAAACTAAGTAGCACACTCCAGCTTCCCTGTTGGAGAGACTGACACATAAGTCACTGTACAATGCACTAAGGGCTGCATATAAAAAAGATGCTCAAAGGCCAGGTAAGGTGGCTCACGCCTTTAATCCCAGCACTTGGGAGGCAGAAGCAGGCAGCTCTCCATGAGTTCAAGGCCAGCTGGTCTGTAGAGAGAGTTTCGGGACAGCCAGGGCTACACAAAGAAACCCTGTCTCAGAACAACAGAAAGATGCTCTTTTAAAACACTGTGACACCTAGGTCAGATGTGGGATAGCAGGAAGAGAAACCCCAGCAGAATGAACAAGTTATGCAAAGAAGATCACATTCTGCACGACTCTCCATCTGTAAAAAGGGAATAGCAGTGTCAATTTCCATTGGCTCGGAATAAGAGTTCAATGAGCTAATATTGCAGACGTGCTTAAAAGAATGTCTGGCTCAAAGCAACAGACTCGGGATTATTTGCTAAATAAAAAGCAAAAGCGGGGCTGGAGAGATGGCTCAGAGGTTAAGAGCATTGCCTGCTCTTCTAAAGGTCTTGAGTTCAGTTCCCAGCAACTACATTGGTGGCTCACAACCATCTGTAAGGGGTCTGGTGCCCTCTTCTGGACTGCTGGCATACACACAGACAGAATATTGTATACATAATAAATAAATAAATATTTTTAAAAAAAGGCAAAAACAAACCAAAATGACGAGGACAGCATAAGGTAGGATGGAAAGGTGACTAGGGACCTTGTAAATAATCTGCTGCACAATTGTCTTATCAGACAGGGTCACCCACCCTGTCCTAGGTACTACACACACTAACAGGTAGAAGAAGCTGCAAGAGCATCATCCTGCTAACTTAGAAATATCAAAAAAAAAATCCCATGATCCCTCATCCCTAACCCCTGGAGGCAACATCAAGGCCCTCGGGAGAACTGCAGCAGGAAGAGGTGTTCTGCCTCCAAAACGCCTATCTCCAACCCTATCATCAGCCTTGGGCTACTGCTAGCCAGTGTCAGAGGTAGGTCACTATCCACAGGAAACTGGGGATGACTTTGATAGTGAACTAATTTTTACACACATGGTCTATGAAAATCTCCTAACATGCTAATTAGTAATTGGGCTTTTGGATCCAAAGATCTTCTAGTAACTGTCTGGTAGTGGAGAGACACAAATCAACACAGACACTGGGAGCCCGAGGACCTGTATTCAGGTAAAACCAGCTCCCTGATTCCATCATAGAAAAGAATTTTAGATGAGCAAGGATGAATCAAAGGTAGCAAGTTCATTAAGCAGAAATAAGGGGTGACCCCACTTTAAGAGATGATATGCGTGTACCCTTTAACTGTGAAGAGTCAGGGAGGAAGAGGAGGGAGAAGGTTCCACTTTGGTTTCTAGCAGGGATACAGACTCTTGTGTACCCTTGCTGAAGACCAGTTCTCTTCTGATCTGTCCCTCCCCATGGCATGCAGCTACTGAAGGGCTGGCGGCAAGCGGAGGGTCGGGAGGCAGGAGACAGCCAGATAAGGCTGGCAAGCAGCACAGCCTCACATTAGGCTTTGTGGCTTAGTCACACCGCTCAAAGGAGATGACTTTCAGGGTTCAAAGACAAAACCAAGTTTTAAAGCCAGGCAGTGGTGGTGCACGCCTTTGATCCCAGCACTCCTGAGGCAGATGCAGGCAGATCTCTGTGAGTTTGAGGCCAGCCTGGTCTACAGAGTGAGTTCCAGAACAGCCAGGGTTATACAGAGAAACCCTGTCTTGAAAAACAAGCTTTAAATTAAAGTTGTTTTTTTTTTTTAAAGCAAACGTCATATGAGCTAATGAGCTGCTCTACTCAGTCCTCTTAATGAGTTTCCTTTTATCAATGAAGTGGTTTTATGTGATGCACTGTTTATATCTAGGGATGAGAGGTGAGTGCTAATGAGGTCAGCTCAAGGTTAAAGACATTCTCCACCCTAAGTGAGTGAAGCTCAACATCCCTGCATGAATGGCCCTTAGGAGGGCGTTATCTTGGCAGGTAATCTTGACCTTACCCCTTGTGCTGAAATTTCTTGAACTCTCAGCCAGCAGGAAATGATCATAAAATGAGGGGCTTAATTCTCTTTCCAGGCCACCTTCATTTTCCCCATCTTTCTATTCTGTCTCACCACGGTAGCAGTGCTCACAGGGGCTGTAGCAATGCTCAGCAGTTAAGACTGCTTGCTGCTCTCCCAGAGTATCCAAGTGTGGTTCCCAGCACCCACCGTGGGCAGCTCCCAGCAGCCTGTCATCCAGCTTCAGGAGGACTCAATGTCCTCTTCTGGCCTCTAGGGAAAACTGCAATCACATGGACATACTTTAGAATTGTTCCTTCATTGCCTTATTCTGCCAGCTCCAAGGCTGTGTGCCGAAGTCTCAGAGGCAGGGCAGAGGGCAGAGGGTTTCAAGACTTCACCAGAATGCCACGGGTGGAAGAGGGGATGATTCCTAATCTGGGAATGAGAAAGCCTGGAGGTGGGTGGGGGTGAGGCTAGGAGAAGCTGGGGTTTTTAAGGAAGTGGCATTCAGACCTGGTTTTCAAAGGATAAAGAACAGCTTCTCTGCAGAGAAAACAAAGAAGGTTTCAGGTTGCAAAAAAAACAAAAGAACTCTGAGTATTTGGGGAACTGAAAGATCCACACAATGACTGAATCAGAAGTGTAGGAAATGACCCAAAAGAAAGGCTGTTTGAGACCAAATTAGGCAATGCTCACAAAAAAGGCTGAGGATTTGGGGGTCTATCCTGCGTGAGTCTCAGCCGGTAACAAGGAGTGCTACACACCAAGGCATATTCTCAAAACAGTAATTATTGTTGGGGACATACCATACTCAAAGCCATTTACCACTCGCCCACCATAGTCTCAGTGCTCACAAAGCTCGGAGGACTCTTGCTCCGAAGATCTCTTGGGCTAATAAATTAGCTCTTCTTGCGACACTGGAGATTCAACACAGAACTCAACGGTGCATGAACAGTGGGAAACAGCTTGGAGTCTGAGTTGACACCATGAGCCACGACAGAGAAAAGCAAAGGACCATCAGGTTGGAGAGTGCAACACTGGGAAGGATTTGAGTAACTACTAAACAAGCTGCTGCAGATGTTTGGAAGCAGCTGGAAATGCTTATGACCACCCTCGGTGTAGATAAATGTTTCTGCTTTTCACAGTGCTTCTGCAGTAGGCACAGCGCTGTCTGGCGTTGCCACATCTCAAGGTGCCCCTGGCAGGTCAGGCAGCTCTGAAGGGAAGAAGGCCTGCCACGCAAAGCTACTCACAGGGCACCCAGAGTTACCATCAACAGTCATGTGCTCTTTGTACATCTGGTTTCATGTAACTCTTGGAACTCTTGTCCCCTCTTATAAACTCTTGGTATGTCAGCCTTTCAAATCCACCCAGGAACCTTTGAGAAACCAGGGGCCTTGGAAAAGTACTACCAGAAGCAAGAAGGATTTTCTCTCTATGTATAGATAACAGATAGGCAGACAGACAGACAGACAGACAGATGATAGATAGACAGATAAATAGATGATACACAGATAGATAGATAGGTAGATAGATAGATAGATCTTTAATTAACATTTCTTCCAGTAAGACAATTAATTCATTACTCCATGTTTTTGTGAATACTGGGGCCTGGAGAGACATAACCACCTTTTTTCATGTAAATTTTACTTATGCAGCCTTTTTTTACCCCTGCCCACAAAACAGAAAATGAAGGGGAAGTGAGACCGCCGCACACTCATTTTAGAATACGCCACGCTAAAAAGGCTGCCTCGGACTTAGATGTTGACTCAACAGCTAATACACAAAGAACCACAACAGTAATATTTTCTTATGCTGGGGCATAGTGTTCTCTCATGCACAGCCTCTGGGCTTTTCAAAGCTTTAAGTCCCCTGTGCACCACCCCAAAGCACTGCCCTTATAACCAGCTTCAGTGAGGAAGATAGATGCTGAGAAAAAACAGACCTTGCCTAAAGCCACACGGTTACTGAGTGGCAGAAGGAGCTGGAAGCAGAGGTGCTGCATCTGAGACAGGCTCACTGGCTGATATGGTTTGGAAGGTCCAGGTGACAGCACTCTGGGGAAAATATGGAACCTTTGGGAGCTCCTCTTTCTGTCCCATTGATCTGGGAAGATTCGAGCAAGCAGACTCACGCTCTTGCTTTCACAGACCTGAGCCCTTCCAGCTGTCATGACTTCCCCGTGATAGACTGTATCCTTAAAACATGAGCCATGATACATCTTTTCTTCTTTAAGTCACTTCCTGCCCAGTGTTTGGTCAAAACCTATAAGCATATCTGTGAAGGATTATGTGGATTAGCTAACTGTAGCACGAACACCCTGCCTAAATGGAGGAGACACCATTCCATGGGCTCGGAGGAAAAAAGCAAAGGGGGCTAAGTACTGGATTCCACCACTTTCTGCAATGTGACCAGCTGCTTCAACCTCCTGACACCATGACGGATGCATGCGAGCTATGAGCCAAATACGCCTTTGCTTCCTTCAGTTGCTTTTGTTAGGTATTTTCATAAGAGAGAGAAAAGTAAGCAGACGGGGCACTCTGTTCTTGAGTGGAAACCCATCTGTTCTACCCCCAAACATCGAGCTCTGGCTTCTTGGCTTTGGGGACTAATGTCACATCCTCCTCCCCACCTTCAGGTCTCAATCTTCTGGTTATGGATTGAAAAGTTCCACCACTGGTTCTTACGATTCTCAAGCTTTATGATTTATTCCAAGTTATCACTGGCTTGGAATCTCTAGACTGCAGATGGCAGACTGTGGTACTTCTCAACTCCATAGTCACAGAAGCCCGTTCCTATAATCAATCTTATATATGTAATATATAACAAATTCCCTACATATATGTGCATATACACATACACATAACTTTTACTTTTCTGGTCCTGCTGTTCTGGAGAGCCCTCACGAACATAAATTATAGTTTACAAATTCTCTGGGAAGCCACCAGGAAACAATGTCTGAGGGGTTATGAGGCTGACTGAATATCACAGATGCTGAGCAAAAAGCGAACCCAAGCCTCTCAAAACATTTTTACCTAAAACACTTGTTAAAGAAGCCACCAAGTTTCTCGAGCTTGACCACTTACGGGCGCTGACAGAAGAGTAATAACACTGCATCTGTCTGCATTCGCCATCCACATTCAGTCACCGTGAGCCAGCTACTACGTCAGCCCCGCACACAGAGCACTTCAGTAAGTCCTCACAATGCTTTAGCGTGAGAAATCGTCTGCTCCATTTTACACAGGAAGAAACCAAGCCATGGAAAATATAATTCATTAACTCAAAGTCACAGTCATCCCTGAATCCGAACTCAGTCCTAAATTTTTCAGTGCTATATGCATTTAATTCATTTGCTATCACTTGGTTATGTATGGACAGAGCACGGAATATAAGTGTCTTGTGCTTCTATCACTGTGCAGTTATGAGGCCAAAGCAGATTAACAAGCTAAATATGAACAAAAGGTAAACAAAGTGGGGTAAAGCTGACAATGTATTTGGATGTGATAGAATGGAGCTTGTTGGAGCTGAATCCCTCTCTGTAAGAATCCTCTGGGTGCTCGCACGCTTGCTTGACTGTGCACCATGTATACTCTCCCGCCCTTTCTCTCAGTTCCAGCTGTGAGGAATCTGTTGGTACACTCACCACTGTCCTACCATCGGGTCCCTCAGTGCCACCACACAGTTTCAGATCCCGTCAGCCTCGCTCCTAGTCAGTGTGCTAAAACAGACAATGCCAAAGAAGGTGCTGACACAGCAGGCCCATGACAGACGCATCCAGAGAATGCAGACCAAAAAAGAAACTAAAAACATTTAGTAATGTATGTGAAATATTATGACAAAAGAATAAAATATGGATCGCCAACAAAAAAGACGAAAAGCCCCAAAGCTTGTGCTGGCGTCCACTGCACTTCATCTGTGTCTATTTTAATCCACAAACTTGCTTTAATCCCACCTTCATTTAGTCATGTTCAAACTGCTGATTCTATAGCCTTCTGGAATCACGGACACAAAGTATCATGACAGAGGTCAAAGCATAGACAATTCCTTGACCTTGGAAGTCTTACAAGCATATGCTTGCTAAGGCTAAGAAGAAAAAGTGTTTGCCATGAAAGTTCAAGGTCGGTATGGGAAGGATACAGAGGTGCCACCTGCTCGTTCACAGAATAGGGGGATACGTCCTAAATAAATAAGCCCAAAGGCCTATCTAATCAGAAGGATAACTTTTTCCTCTTCCACTGGGTGCAGAATTCAAAGAATAAGTCCCAAGCGTGGCAGGTGCCATTAATTAGGGAGAGTCAGGGAAGTGCTGGGTGGCAATGGCAGTTTCTTGTGTCCGCTGAAGATAATTTGACACAGACCCTTCCAGGATGAGAAAAAGCAGAAGAAATAAAACCTAAGGGCTTTTCTAATGTCGTGGTTGATTGTCTTCTTTTAATAAGGAAGAGATCTAGTGTAGAGCAAAAACATCACAACCTAGCATTCCCATATCTGATAACTATTGCCATTCTTAAAAGAGAGAAGGGAAAAGGGGCTTTATTTACATTAACAAGCTAGTGGTTACACAGAAGAGAGGCTTAATTGTGAAAATCAAGCTTTTTAAAGTAATATTCCTATTGCTGCTCAGGCTCTTGGCTAAGACCAAATGCTAAGTAATATACAGAATAAAAACAGGATGTGGAAAAACTCAAGGCAAAACTTTCATTTCCACTCCTTAAATCAAGAATAATACTCATGTAAATTTGTACCAATGCAGGCAGTAACAATTCCTAGGGACACATTTCGCTGTACCCACCTGCTATGGAGCAACCCTTTTCTACACTATGAGCATGTATTCCTCTCATTGGTTAATAAAAGCTGACAGGCAGGTAGCCACTAACACTCTCAAAATCACAGGAGGCCTAGGAAGTGTGAAAGCCTAAGACAGGAGACTTAAGGAAAGTCTCTCATACCTACCTTCAGGACGCCAATAAGGCACATGGGAGGACTCGTGCCAAAGCTTGGCTGTCTTACCAAATAAAATGGGGTGAGAACCTGGTTTGGGACATGATAAAGGAGGAAGATCGCTAAGGTTTTAAGAGAACAACAGAAATGACCATTGCCTGCCAACATTTATTCTTTTCTTCTCTTTTGTTTTGAAGTCCTGACTGCCCTGAGATTATGCAGAATGACTGGACTTGAACTTGGGCAATCCTCCCACATCCGCTTCCCAAGTTCTGGGATGACAGGCCCGGGCCACCATGGCTGGCTTCAACGTCTCCACAAAGCAGCTTACCTTGACTTCCTCAGATTTTGCAAATCTTTTCTAAAAGGTTGACTGGCGTTTCATGTGACTGGGCTATTTTTACCCTTCGAGGCTATTTAAGCTCTGTCACACTGACAGCACGGAACCAAAACCAGGACAGATTCATCCAGTGAAGTGAGCACTTCCCAGCCTTTCATGCACAAGAGCCAGGGACACATTTGCCCAAATGCTTCTCTTCCTTCAGTCAAGCGGTAATATTCAAAGACAAGTGGATACCAGTCAGGCAAGCATTAGCGACGGCCTCAGATGCTGGCAAATACCAACATTAATCCATGTTGGACTCCTCCGTAAATACATAGTTTGGCCAGTCAAAAGCAATCAGAGACTTATAGAGGGGTGGCCTGGTGTCTTGGCTCTGAGTTCTGGGATCACCCTGCCTGTGTTTGGTTCCTGACTCTGCAACACATTCTGGGACTCTGGGCAAGTTCTCTGACTTCTCCGTTCTTCAGTTTCCTCTTCTATAAAACAGGAATGAGTGTGTTTGCCTCACAGTCATGAGAATCAAAGTCTATACTTACTTACAGAGCATATTGCCATACGGTGAGCACTTCGGAAAGGTGGCACTACCCCCAGTAGACTACCAAGGGGTGTTAAAAGCACCATGAAAATAGTGGGTACAGGAAAGGTGCACCAGCCAGCCTTCTTCCTGAAGTCCCCTGGTTGGGAGGGAGCAGGGCTCTCCACAGCATCAGTAAGAAACACCAGCTTGGATAAGGAGCTGACAGAGATCCATGTGTATGGTTTGAATGGGAAATGTCCCCTAAGGTGTATGTTTAAATATTGGACTGTGCTGTGGTGAAAGGCTGTAGAGCAATGGTTCTCCACCTTCTTAACGCTGCGACCCTTTAATACAGCTCCTCAGGCTGTGGTGACCCCCAGCCATACCATTATTTCCATATGAAGTACTGTTATGAATCGTAATATAAACATCCAAACTGTGACCCCTACCCCTCCTCATGGGGCTCACGACCCACAGGTCAAGAACACTACTGTAGATCAACAATCAGGCCCTGTTAGTGATGGTAGGTCACAGGAGCCAGGTCTTGGGTCACAGCCTGGCCCTGCTTCAGGTATTGTTCTGTGTTTCCTGGTCTGTCTCCCACACACTCCCACTCCGTGGAGCAGCCTTCCCTGCCACGATGGACTGAAACTAGAGGCCAAAGCAAACCTTTTATCTCGTCAGCTTCTGTGTCGGGAATTCTGCACAACAGAAAAGCGGTTACTATACCGTGCGAGCCCTGAGCAGGCCACCTGTGCCGTCTTTGATTTTTGTGCTAGCCAAGCCCCTCGTCAGCCGGAACACGCGTTTTCAGCTCCACGCCACCTCTTTGCATCTTCCTTCTCCACATGAAGGTGCCCACGCATTTGGAAGAAGTTCTGCCTTTCTCCTGTTTTATCTTTTGGTAGTCTAATTTTTAGGGACCTCAGCCAGAAAAACTAAAACCAGCAGAGAAGAAGAGGGGTTTCCCCCTCCTCTCCATGCTGTATAAGTATTTGTTTTAAAAAAAAAAAAAGCTTAAAAAAAGACTTTAAAGCTCTTCTGTTCCTAAGCCAGGAGCCAATCTTGCTTTTTCACTGTGCAAAGTATCTATCATCGAGGAAGTGATGAAGGGAATTGTAATCCTCCATCTCTGCTCCTGCCATCTCCCTGTCTTCTAAGCCACATTGCCAGAGGAGTCTGGAATATTCTACCAGGCATGGACGCACACACAGCCTTGTGGAGAGGGAGTCTGCTCCCTTGACATGTGAGGGAACCAAGACTCTGAGTTGGATCCAATGCCCACTGTCACAGCTGGAGAGTGAGAGCAGCTGGCTGGCTCCAAAGCCCGCAGCATGTGCGCCTGAGAAGCGAGCTCCCTCTAGGACGAGCAGCATCAAGCGAACTTGGTAGGATGGCTCCAGACGCCATTCTGAGCCCTGCTCTATACTCTGGCTGCCTGGCAAGACAGCTCTCTCCCAGTTCTCCTTTCCTGAGATGGAATACAAAAGCAGTCTGCCACAGGCCCCCTCAGTCTTACATTTACCAGTGAAAGAGGGTAATATAATTATGCTGATAATAAACTAAAACCAGCTCACGCTAAAACAGAGACAAGTAATTAAAAAGTAAACGTGGAAAATGCCATTACAGCCAGGCGGTGGTGGCGCACGCCTTTAATCCCAGCACTCGGGAGGCAGAGGCAGGCGGATCTTTGTGAGTTCGAGACCAGCCTGGTCTACAAGAGCTAGTTCCAGCGCAGGCTCCAAAGCCACAGAGAAACCCTGTCTTGAAAAACCAAAAAAAAAAAAAAAAAAAGAAAGAAAGAAAGAAAAAAAATGCCATTACATAGAGAAGTACATATGCTGGATGTTGAGCTGCTATTTGGCGTGGTGCCTAAGGATTGACCCTAGGGCCCACAGCATGCTGGGCACTTCCACTGCACTGAGCTGCATCCCATGCCCACACAGGGAAATCTATCCTAATCAGGAACAATGGAGTGGAACTAGGGAAGATGTGATTACTGAGCTGGGGCTGAAATGGATAGGACTGAGTCAGTCAACGGAGGGAAACGTGCTATAGAAAAAGAATACAGCCAATGCTTAGACTCCATGTTGGGATGTGGGAAACACTGATGCCTTCAAGGACCAGAACTCAGGAGAGCAGAGGGAAGTGAAGAGGAGAAGAGATGCAGATGCTTGAGAGTCGGGCAGGCAGTGGCTACCCATCTGGGGTGTATGGAAGGATAATGTGTCGTTCCTAACAAGTCGTAGGAAAGCACGTGGTTGTATTTGTCTTGTTATCACTGTATACAGCAGACTGGAGGAGAAGGGAAACAGGAGCCCGTTAGCATGCACTGGTATGGGAGGTCCTTCTATCTATGTGTTGCTTTTATTGGTTAAATGAATAAAGAACTGCTTTGAGCCTCTGGCAGGGAAGAACAGAACTAGGCAGAGAAAGCTAGGCTGTATGCTGGGAGAAAGAAGGGTGGAGTCAGAGAGACACTATAGAGTTGCCGCCAGAGTCAGACATGCCAAAACTTTCCAGTAAGCCACTGCCACGTGGCGATACACAGATGAATAGAAATGGGTTAAATTAATATAAGAGTTAGCCAATAAGAAGCTAGAGCCAATGGGTCAAGCAGTGATTATTTTGGGTCTGAGCAGCTGGAAATGAACAAGGGGCCTCCTCCAACAATGCAAGTGATTGTTAGCTGTCTACCATAATACCCATTCTCTATTAATGACACCCACTCTGAGGTAGGTATGCTGTTGTCCAGAACAAAAGAGCTGTACCTAGATCTGACCACGTGGCTAAGTTCTGACCAGTAAGATTGATGGAAAGTCTTTGTGTGAAGCACAAAGGAAGATTGTTAAAGGCAGCTGGTTCTGGTGGGAGAGGTCCCCTCCTGCCACTGCCTCTCTTGCCTCTTTCAGCTTTCATTCAGATAAGATGGCTTAGAGAGCCGGTGGCCATCGTGGGCTACAATAAAAGGCCTAAGCTAGGCAAGAAAGGCAAGAATCAAGATCTCTAGTTTGGGGCTGGAGAGATGGCTCAGGGGTTAAGAGCACTGCTGCTCTTCCAGAGGTCCTGAGTTCAATTCCCAGCAACCACATGGTGGCTCACAACCATCTGTAATGAGATCTGGCGCCCTCCTCTGGCATGCGGGCATACATGGAGGCAGAATGTTATATACATAATAAATAAATAAATCTTTAGAAAAAAAAAATCTCTAGTTTGGATCCAGCCCTATGAGTTCTGAACAGTTGCCTCCAGGCTTTACTTCCAACATCCACATTGAGAGAGAAAAAACAGTTTCTACATTTGAAGCCAGGATTGTTCAGGGGTTTCATGGCACCAGGCAACTGAGTCTTCATACAGACAGGTGTTACTATATTCACCTAAGAAGCAGCGCTGGCTTGGATTATGGTGCTGGTGGAGATAAAGGGAAAATGGCAGGGTTGAGCTATATATAGGTAGAATCATAGAACCAGGTGAGTCCAGACCTCAGAATACACAGGGTTGTGGAATAGGGAAAAATGTCAAGACAAGACACTAACAGAAGCCATGGAAAAGACAGTGTCTCCTAAGGCAAATGCCAACAGTGAGTAACGGCCACATTTGGGAAGCAGGCCAGAGAAGAACAGTCTTTGAGGGGGACAAGATATCACCAGAACAAGAGCCATGGAACTCACATGGGCAGACATTGCCGATCATTCACTGAACAAAGAGCCAGGGCCATCGAGAAGACCCAGGAATATTTCTCCCAGCTGTGCTGAAAGTGACAGAGGTAGCAGGACCCAACAGAGCCTCACAGCAGCTGAAGAAGGTGAATGAAGATGGGGGTCATGCGTGGTGACACGTGGCTTTAACAGCAGCACTTGGGAAGCAGTGGCAGGTAGATCTCTGAGTCTGAGGTAAGCCTAGCCTACATACAGGCCAGCCAGGGATACACAGTAAGACCCTGCCCACCCACTGCCCCCAAAAGGGAGTAAGAGGAGTAGGAAACTCAATGCTCTGATTCGGGGGATGGTTTGGGGGATGTTGTGTATATGTTTTCTATGGGTTTGAGAGTTATTAAGTAAAGAATTAGCAGACAATATGCAAAGATTAAGTTCTTAAGAGCAAAGGTTTTGAGTCAGGCATGGTGACACACACTTATATTCCTAGCCCTCTGAAGGCAAGAGAATCACAGGTTTGAGGCCAGCCTAGGCTACAAACAAGAATGAAAATTTGTCTCAAACGACAACAACAAAAGTTATGGCGTTTGTATACCACATGACAGGAAGACCTACTGTAGTTTTCTAAGTATCAAGAAGGTAACAGAATTGAAGCCTGTGGCTAAAATTTCCATTTCTACAACATAAACTCGAGCTGGATGAGTATAAATAATAAACAAGCCCACAGTGCTGACACAGAAATCTATTTAGAGGACCCAAGAATGCATCCACATTCAGGTTCATAATTATGGCCTCTACCTGCAGAGACAAGCTGAGGGCAGACTGTGGGTGGTCCCCCTGATAGAGGCAGCAGGGAAAATTATTCATGTGTATCTGACCCCTGGAACCAAGCATTCAGCTCACTGAGCCAGCAGGAACTATGAACAGAGGCCCAGAGCACGCTAGCTCACTGAAGGCAGACAAACTACCCCTCCCCACCCCCCATAACACACACCCTGGAAGTTCTCTCAAATGGTAATCTTAAAATGTCCATTACTGGTTAAAAGAACTACACAATGGCCGGGCGGCAGTGGCGCATGCCTTTAATCCCAGCACTGGGGAGGCAGAGACAAGCGGATGTCTGTGAGTTCGAGGCCAGCCTGGTCTACAGAGCAAGCTCCAGGACAAGCCCCCAAACTACAGAGAAAGCTTCTCTTGAAACCAATTTCAGTTAGGCATCTTTTAAGTTTTAAAGAAATGTAAGGTAGAGGGCAAGGCATTTTGTTCTCTCAAATCAAAACAAGTGCACAAAACTAAAATGGGTTCAGGTACCCTAAGCGTTCACAACAGCACCATCATTGACTTCCCTCCGAGCCAGGCTTTGCTCCAAACTTATTTAGTGTCCCTTTCAGAGGCATCAGTCACCTGAGTGGTGCGCCACCCCTATAAGGCTGTAATTGTCATCATCTCTGTTTCCCAGTTGAGGATACTGATATTCGGTGTCACGTGAACTAGCGAGTGGGAGGGAGGACCACAGGATATCAAGACCAGGGGTTTGTAAGTCAGACAAAAACCCTGCTCTGCCCAACTCTCACAGCCTCCTGGCCTTCGCAAGAGAGAAGTGGAAAACGATAAGATAAAAGACACAGCAGGAGAAGTTTCCCTGGACTTGAGAACTGAGAGGCAAGTGAGCTGCCCACAGGTCCTTACTCTGTGCTGGAAACTCATACGAAGTGGGAGGGGTCTCTCGGGACAATGGCTGGCTCCTCCCCAGAACAGCTCCCCTACAGAAGAGTCCCTGGAATGTGCCCAGACAACTGGACACCCACAAAGAACTTGGTCACCTCTGCACGTGACCCAGACACAAAGGAAGCCAGGCAGAGAAAAACACTTCACCAGTGTAGAAAGAAAATCCGAGGAGAAAGGGTGTCTGGGGTTCTGGAACACAAACTGCAGAGCTCAGCTGTTCTGGTGAACGCCTTGCATGGGGAAAACGTCACCAAGAATTCAGAGTCAGGCTTGGGAAGTCACTCAGGGACATCTGCTTAGGCAGTCGGAATTCATCTCACTTGGGAGGAACACCACAGAAACTTCCAAGCCCAGGGGCAGTCACATACTAGACAAAGGCGCTAAACATGTGTGCACATCTGTCCAACTAGGCAGGCAAGCTTAGGAAGCCATACTCCATCCAGTTCCATCCAGATCATAACAGACAGGTTCGCTCCCTCCTCCTGCCACTTCTCCCTTTCTGCATCTGGTCCCTGTGCAGAAAACAGCACACTGAGACGGACAGCTAGTCTTCAGAAGGCTTGGGGACACTGTCACTGTTCCCAGGTCTGAGTGACTCACTGGCCTGAAACAGTTTATAAAAACAAACAGTTTCTCTGAACGCCTGCTTTCGCCCTGGAAGTCTGGAGTTGGGGGCACACAAGAAAGAAGGCATTGAGTGAGTTTCAGTCCCTGCTGGGGGACTGCCCAGATGTCTGAGGTCAGTGCCCAGAAGTGGACTTTTGGAAGCTCACAGCAGGGTTCCTTGCAGACTTCACTAACTGAGCCTTCCCCTTTCTTCATCTGGCTCTGCATCGTCTCACCTAACAAATAACAGCCCTGAACACAACAGCAATGTACTAAATCCTGTGAATCTGCAAATCACCACGCCTGGGGTAGACTAGGGAAACTCCAACCCATAATCATTTTTTTTTTTTTTTTGGTTTTTCGAGACAGGGTTTCTCTGTGGCTTTGGAGCCTGTGCTGGAACTAGCTCTTGTAGACCAGGCTGGTCTCGAACTCACAAAGATCCGCCTGCCTCTGCCTCCCGAGTGCTGGGATTAAAGGTGTGCACCTCCACCGCCCAGCATCAACCCGTAATACTTAATGAGCAGAAGAGCGCTCTGCTGTAACAAAGACCAGGGTTACTTAAATTCTCACTTTGACTCTAATTAGCTGGGAGCCAGTAAGCTGGTTAACTAAGTCCCCTCAGCTTAGGATTTCTCTTAAGACAGTACAGCCTGCCTCAAAAGACAGTGTTTAAAGAACTGGGGTGGATAATAAATACTAAATCCTTTTCTCTCCAGACTAACACGTGAGTGGAACTGTGGCTTTGCAGGGCCCTGCATGCACAGTCAGGCAGCCTCAATGGAGCTCCCTTCACACTCTCTCCCCTCTGTTGTGCTAGAGCTACTGAGAGCATCCTTACCTAGTCCTGTCCTCAACATCATGCTGGACATCAGAGAGCAGACACAGTGGAAATATACCACAGAACTTGACAAAGCTAAAAACCAGGTCCCCTGGGACAGTACAACCTTGATTAGTACATCCTTGGGGGCTGGAATCATCAGTCCTGCCAGATGAGCTATAGCCCATAGCCACTTTTTTCTAATTAAGGCACGTGAAGACACTCAACAGCGAGGCACCACTTCACGGAAGGCCTAGAGTACACAGGAGCAGCAAGAGTGGTGGAGGATTTGCTGAACACAGGTGTGATGGATGGCACACACCTGTAAGGCATGATCTCAAGATGCAGAGGGAGGAGGACCACAAGTTCAAAGTCAGTCTAGCGTCAATAAACAAAATTTAAAAAAACAAAAATCAAGAGAAAACATAGTTTCTCAAAGGTGGAGCAACTCGACTTCTATAGAGAAGAGAAACGAAAGCTTAGGTCTACACAGAAACATGAATATTCACAGTAGCTGTTTACAACAGCCAAAACATAAGAATAATCAAAATAGCTATGTATATGCACACCAATACAGCAGAGTATTATGTAGCCAGAAAAAGGGATGACATAGAAACACATACTACAACATGAATGAACCTAGAACACAATCACGCTTAGTGAAAGCAGCCATGAACAGAAGAATACTTATCATGTAATCCTATCTATGTACCAATCCAGTCCAGAGACAGGAAGCAAGCTCATGGTTGGTAGGAGCTGAGAGGAGTGGGGAATTGAGGTTTTGGGGTTTTTGTTGCTGTTGTTGTTTTAATGGAGACAATTTCTGCTTGGATTGATGAAACTAAATTTTTGTGGCTTTTACACAACAGTAAGGTCACTGACTTGTTTCTTTAAATGGTTACAACAGTAAATTTGGGTTATGCCTATTTTACCACAATAAGAGGAAATATATACGTGTACACACACACACACACACACACACACGCACGCACGCACGCGTGCACGCGTGCACAAAAGAAACTGGACAAGGGATTGGTTAGATGTCTGAACCCAAGAGGGCACTTTCCTCCAAGCCAGACCTGAGTTCAATCCCCAGAACCCACTGTAGAAGGAAAACCAACTCCTGCAAGTTGTTCTCGGACCTCCACACAGGCGACACGGCACATGTGTCCACACACACACACACACACACACACACACACACACACACACACACATACACCAATAAATACAAAATTGTAATTTAATTTTAGAAGAGAAGCCACAAACCACCAACACGAGTATAAAACACGTAAGATGATGGCTTGATTTAGAATATATATTCTATATCTTGTAAAAAGTAAATGAAAGGCAGACAACCTAAGAGAAAAAGGCCCAAATGAACTCTTCAATCAAGAGTAAATGCAAACGGACCCTGGACTCTAATTGTCTTAAATCATAAGGTGCCCGCCACTTTCCACAGTGCAGTCTCCCTTAACAAACATAGTGCATGGTCTTTCTTAAGGAAGAATCAGGGGTAAGTGGACTGGCAACATGACTGATAACTGTGTATCAAGGCCTGATACACAGAGCCAGAGGAAGTACACACACCAAGGTGGACAGTGAAGATGTCTAAGGAAGTCCCCCTGGGTGGAAAGTAGCACAATGTGGTTTAACAGTCAGTGTGCTAGCGCTAGCCAGAGAGATAAGACAGCTTGAGGCACCTTGCCAAATGAGAGCGCACCTGACTTGGCTGTCCTGGGTTCTTCACTTGTGAGTCGGTGGGACAAAGCTGTGGAAAATTTGCAGGCATCATTTATGGGAATGCTGAGCAGACGGAGCTGCACGGGATACGTATGCAGAACCTCTATGCCTCCAAGGATCTCTGTATCAAATTTTTGCATTGAAAGGAATCCGGAAGCCCTCCTCAGGCACACCGGCACCATTACACATCTGGAAAGCCCAGAGTCCAAGGTAATCAGAAAGCCACAGAGTCCGCAAACAACCCTGCCCACGAGGATGGGGAACAAGAAGTGCAGGGGGGGAAGCCAGGCTGATTTCCCTGCAGAGCCCAGGCAGTATGAGAAACTCGCAAGGCCCCACAGAGGTAGAATTGGGGCCTCATCAGACTGAGCTGAGGTGGACTGCTATCGGTCTCTCCTTTATCTCTGCTTCTCCCGTCCTGTCACAACTGACTGGTCCCCCACCATGATGAACTGAACCCCATATTACAAAGGAAAGCACATGACTCTAGTACGTTACACCCCAACCCTCCATGAGGATCAAAACTTACATGCTGCAGTCTCACCAGCAAGGAGTGGGGCCTGTTCACACGCCTTCCTTAACACCATAGAGTAATAATGGGAAAGGCCTTCCTCACAAGGAGTGGGGCCTGTTCACGCACCTTCCTTAACACCATGGAGTAATAATGGGGAAAGGCCTTCCTCACAAGGAGGGGCCTGTTCACGCGCCTTCCTTAACACCTTCCGCTCACTATGGAGCACTAGCCGTTTGTTAAGTTTCTTACTCACTTTTTTTTTAACTGAATAAACAATATATTGTCACATTTTGAACACTTTTTCTTTTGGGAAATTTACCAGCGCATTTGCTAATCTTACAGACTGTCTTCTAAAATGAGAGAAAAAAAAAGTCAAGCCACAAATAGCATTTTGTGCCTGTAATCCAGGCTGTGGGGAGCAGTTCAAGGCCAGTCTAGGCTATGTAGTGAGTCTGAGACATCCCTGGACTATATAAGAAGAAAAAGACTTAAAAATTAAAAACAAAACAAAAGACAAACGTAAAGTTGGGTTAAGAAATAGGTAACAGTCTCACTGGTAGTCATTAAACCTCAACAAGTATCTTGGAGGTCCAGCCTGTTCACAGGGTCCAAAGCTAACAGGGTCAGGATTGTGTTGACGGTGAGTGGCGCAAGCGCCTCTAAGTCCCCTTCTGCCTAAGCTTTGCTACCCTTTGGAAACAACACAAAATGTAATTTCGCCTTTTCCAATTGTCATGCGATGTCTTCAGGTGGCTGAGTTTACACAATAATGCCTACCTTTTACTCTGGAGAGATTAACATCAGTAAATACTTTAAAAACACACACACACACAACAGCCCGTTTCTAAATTTACATAATGGATGTCCTCTAAACAATAAAAAGAAACTAGACAAGAATGGCAGCCACCGTGGCAGCATCTAAAGATGTTTCTGCTTTTCCCGCAGGCTTTCTGCTCACAGCACTGGGCTTATCAGCAGCAGACACTCGCTGGAGTTAACAGGTGTGAAGTACTGTCTGGCATGCTTAAATTATTAAACAATTTGGGGCCTCGGGGAAATTATTAGGTGCTGATATTGGTCAGGGAAAACAGGAGCATGGATATCACAGGAATGTGAAGACATTCCGAAAGAATGAGGTGTTTACCCAGGGAATGTCCAACGCGTCCCATGAAGATGAGAGAGAGGGGGCTGTGGTGCTTACTTCACAGGGACGGAGTTCTTAAGCTAAAGTCTCCAGGCAATCATCAATCAGAGTATCCCCTATCAACACCCTCTTCCCTTGGAGCTGGTATTGAACCCAGGGCCTCAGGAGTCACTGGCTCTCCCACAGGGTTCCATGTTGATCCCGCTGGGATCTGCTACAACTTCACGCCACCGCGTTATCTGAGAAGGCAGAGTGCCCTCACTTGTTTGCACAACTCACACTTCTGTTTCCAGAACTCAAGTGGTGTAATCAGAAAGAGAGCGCTTGGTCCAGGCTGCCTATCAGTTACTGGGTGACTGGAAGCAAAATACTTCCTTACCCTGAGTTTCCAAAACTGGACAGTCTGGAGGTCGTTCTTCAAAGTCTCTTTGGCTCTGAAAGTGTATAATTCTCCATTACAACAAACCAATCACCCCTTTGTATGAGTGACTGTTCGGTACACACATCTACATGGGTCTAGGACCTTAAAAACTCCACTGACTCGCCAAGTCCAATTTTACCCTCAGTGCCTTTGCGCATGTCCCCTTTGCAAGAAATGACTTCTCTCTGCCTATCCTTTCTTGTCTCCCAAGGTAAGTCGAACATCCCTATTCTTGCTCTCTCTCTCTCTCTCTCTCTGTGTGTGTGTGTGTGTGTGTGTGTGTGTGTGTGTTGGGGTAGAGTGTGTGTGTGTTAGAGGAGTAGAGAGTGTGTGTATTGGGGGTAGGATGTGTATGTGTGTTAGTAGGGTAGGGTGTGAGTGTGTTAGAGAATAGGGTTTGTGTGTGTGTTACAGGGGTAGGGTGTGTGTTAGGGAGTAGGGTGCGTATGTATGTGTTGGGGGTTAGGGTGTATGTTTGTGTTAAGTGGGTAAGAGTGTGTGTGTGCGTGTTTGTGCACTCACGTGTTCACACATGCAGACACGCCTCTGTTGTCAGTCCTCACCTCCCAGCACCATTCCTATTCTTATCAGCCAACACTTAGAGAAAACTGGGGATCCCAAGGAAGCAGCTCCAGGCTCTAAGAATCTGTAGCCCTGCAGTTCCTGGTCCAACAGAAGCAAAACGCTGGTTACATAAACAGACAGCAGAGTACTCTGAAAGGAACTTCTACAAGAAGTTGCCACAGTTGTGACAAAGACATGTTAGTCATTGTAAGGCAGGCGAACGGGAAGAGAGAGGTGGGGAGAACCAGTTGGGTTCAACGATGCTACTTCCTAAACTTTCTGGAAGCCGATTTTCCATAATTGCCTTTGGTCCCTTCAGCAGTCTTTTGAATATATTCAGTGGGGAAAAAGAGAGCTAAATAAAACTTTGATGCAAACTTGACTTTTGGTTATCACTAAAAATTGCCGAGAGCTAGGGCTTGTGAAAATTCAACAAAGGAAACTTTGATGGGAACCGTTTTGTTGATTTTAGTAAGCGCTACTCAGAGCTACATCTTATAAATAAATTAAACCAGACAAGTTACTTCTGTGAGAAAATGCTGATTTTTTTTTCCTTTTCTTTTTGGTTTTTCGAGACAGGTTTTTTTTTGTTGTTGTTGTTTTTTTTTTCTGTCTGGCTTTGGAGCCTGTTCTGGAACTCTCTCTGTAGACCAGGCTGGCCTTGAACTCAGAGATCCGCCTGTCTCTACACCCACATGCAGTGGATTGAGAATGGAGGAGGAAGAGGGTACAGAAACAACAAATGGTGAAAACCTAGAGGCACTTAAAGGAGATGTGACTACAGAGTCGGCTCCAGTGTCTGGATATTGATCTCTGTACTGTGGCTATAGAAGAGTGTCCATGTGGGGCTGGAGAGATGGCTCTGTTTAAAAGTACTTGTTCTTGCAGAGGACCCAGGTTTGATTCCCAGCAGCTATGTGGTGGTTCACAGCCACCCTTAACTGCAGTTCTAGGGGACCTAACACCATCTTCTGACCTCAATGCATGTAAAACATTCATATACTAAAATAAATCTTTTAAAAGATGTTTAAAAAGATCTCAGCTTCCTAAGGGGACAAAAAGTTTAATATTATCCAAGGAGAACAATTAATTTAGCAAATTAAGGTAGTGTCAGACCTTTAGACTTCTGAGCTGGTATCTTGGTGTTTTTAAATGATTAATGAGGCAGAAGGTCGGGTACCAAGGAGAAGACAACAAATAAAAGTCAAAGTTGGAAGAAGAGACAGAAGAAAGAGAAACAAACTATAAATGAAAAGCTGGTATAATACTACTTTATTTCAGAAACAGAGAGGTTCAAATGCTAAGAAAATGAGTTTTCATGTAATGATACAGTTCATTCTGAGAGCATAAAAAATATCATATTATACTTGGAGGCAGAGGCAGGTGGATCTCTCTGAGTTTGAGGCCAGGTTGGTCTACAGAGAGAGATCTAGGAAAGCCAAGGTTATACAGAGAAACCTTGCCTCGAAAAATAATAATAATAATAATTACACTAACCACTGTATTAACCATGAAATTCAAAAATTTTTGCTCATCCATGGTCCTGCTTCCTAAAGTTTGACTACCTGGAATCAATCATGGCCCAAAATTATTAAATGAAAATTTTCAGAACTAAACAATTTATTTGTTCATTTATTTTAGTTTATGTGCATTGGTGTTTTGCCTTTATGTATGTCTGGGTGAGGGTGTCGGGTCCCCTAGAACTGGAGTTACAGAAAGCTGTGAGCTACCATGTGTGTGCTGGAAATTGAACCCAGATCTTCTGGAAGAGCAGTCAATGCTCTTCTCAGTCCATCCCACCTGGGACATGAACAACCCATCATCCAATGTATCTATACTGTATATATCATAAATTAGCAGCCAACTCAGGTATCAGATTAATTGTAGTAATACTAAAATATTTATATTCCAGTAGCAATTTTGTTATAAAAATTATGATTCTTCTGTTTGCCCTTAAATATTAGTAACTCTTTCTATATATAAAATTTTCATTAAGCTTTATCAGAGATATATATGCATGGGAGAAAACTAAGGCATGGTTCTATTCATGGTTCCAGGCGTACCCTCCCAGTGTTTGCTGCAAGCCTGGGATGAGGGGTGAGCTATGACATCTAGAGCAGTAACTCTTCAGTGTGATACAAATGCTTTCAGAGGGTCTGCAGCAAACGGGGTTAGTTTCCTATGCCATACCAACTTTCCTGCATGCCACGACATGCTGCAAGATAGAAACCTTCGGAAAGGGACTAGAAGGCCTGTAGACCTGAGGGTTCCACTCGGGGATAAACTAATTGACAATGGAAGAAACATTCATCTTGGTGGCTCTCATCTCTGTATTACTAAGAACTTCTAGGTTCCCAATCCTAGTTAAGAGACCACTCCTCATATGGCGCAGGACACCCTCCAGAACACAAGAGTTTTCCAAGGCATGCAACAGTCTGTGACATCAAAACTGTAACTGATGGCTTCCATTGTCCTGTCAGGGACTCTCAGTGAATCAAACATCTGGTGGTCATGGATAAACCCATTCTGCCTGATTCTGAAGTAACAGTCTCCCTAAATTCACCTGGAATCCATTTAGCTATGTATGACATCCTGAGTGTCCACCCTGTACCAAAGTCTCAGAAATACAAAGACGGGCAAGCTATGATCCCTGCCACAGCTCTTGGGAAGCTGAAAGAGAGAAAAAAGTCTTTCCTTTTCATTATCCTACAATTTAACTCAGTTCTAAAACTAACTGCACAAGCTAAAACATACCCATGAACAAAGGGTTCTGTCCTGTTTACTTCAGAACTGAGAGAGTGGATCTCCAGGTTACTAGGAACTTCTGTTTGACTTCATTGCAAACCACAACTTCCCACAACCACTTCTTCAAGCTCGAGAATTTTCTAGAGTTTACCAAGCAACCCTGTTACTACTGACATAATAGATGAACAAGCCAACAGAGTGATAGCTACATAGGGCGAGGGCCAGAGAGGTGCCAATCCCAGGACTTCCTGTCTCCATGGAGCTTGCGTGGTGACACCATCGTCCTGGCACAGGAGCCACTCTGGAATCCCTCACATCAGATGTGTGCTCGTGTCAAAATGGAGATGAAAATGAAGTTAGGCATATAAAAAGATACAATCTACATAAAAATCATTTTAAACTCCATACATAAATTGAAAATGTTATTTTAGAGCATCCAATTAGAGGCAGACTAGAGAGAAAAACTGTTCATTGTGAACATTTTTCTCAATACAAGGAAATTTCAAAACAGTTTTAACTGGAAATAGTAAAGTATCCTCTACAGTAAAATTTTATCTGTATTACAGACAACGCAGTAATGGTTCTCTTTCTTTTCTTTCTTTCCTTTTTTCTTTTTTCTTACCCTAATTTTTCCTGGAGCAGCAAAGTGGTTTCAAAGACAGGCTTTGAAGAAACAGCCCTGCAATTTCTTGCAAGAATGTGCAACTTCTAGTACGGCATGGCACACCTTATGCAAGGTTCTTATCTTTCTTTGCCTTGGTTCCTCATTCTGAAATGAAACCGAATAAGCCGTCTGTGTGAAACAAACGTACTCAGCACTGTGGCCAGGACATCCAGTGTTCCAAAAGTCACACCGAGCACGCCAGACTAAGAAAGGCCTGCCTACAGAGTCGGCCATTGGCTAGTGTCTGGCAACTTGGGCATTTCTAAAGCTGGTCAGGGTGGCTCGCAGTACCTCAACCAACCATGAGTATGACTTGTGCTAAACAGCTGCTTTCTTTCTAGCATGTGTAATTTTGGTATCTACTAAGGCAAACACCATGGGTACTGAATCTACAGCAATCTTCCCTCACAGACATGCTCATGGCATAAGTATGAGAGGATCACACACATCCTTCATTATTTGTACCTCACCTGGTGCCTGGAAACTGCTTTTGTTTTGTGTTCGCCCACTGGGATGACTCGCAGCTGGCTGTGAGCAAGTGCTCTAAGTTGGAGTCTTAATTAGGGTACCACTGTGATGACCAAAAGCAAGTTGGAAAGGAAAAGGGTTTCTTTGGCTTACACTTCCACATTGTACTCCATCATTTAAGGAAGTCAAGACAGGAGCCCAAACAGGCAAGGAGCCTGGAGGCAGGAGCTGATGCAGAGGTCATGGAGGAGTGCTGCTTGCTTGCTTGCTTGCTTGCTTCATGACTTCTCTC
This sequence comes from Dicrostonyx torquatus, assembly GCA_028555095.1. Classification (NCBI taxonomy): domain Eukaryota; kingdom Metazoa; phylum Chordata; class Mammalia; order Rodentia; family Cricetidae; genus Dicrostonyx; species Dicrostonyx torquatus. Next base: position 2,270,717 of record JAQHUG010000109.1, read on the forward strand.
AGCCTGCCTTCTTATAGAACTCAGGACCACCAACCCAGGGGTAGCACCCACCCACAATGAGCTGGGCCCTCCTCCAACAGTCACTAATTAAGAAATGTCCTATGGGCTTGCCTACAGCCTGATTTTATGGAAGCCTTTTCTTAATTGGAATTCCCTCCTTTCAAATGACTTTAAGTTTGTGTCAAGTTGACTTAAAATTACCCAGCACAGTTAGGAAGTCCTCATTGTGACTCTAGGCATGGAGGCAGAGCAGAGGACATTGGGGAATATTTGTATACACTGTAAAGATGTGTCTTTGCCTAAGGCACCTTCTGATTGGTTTAATAAAGAGCTGAATGGTTAGGCAGGAGGGACAGGTGGGATTTCCAGGGAGAGAGAAGAAGAGGAGGAGGACTCTAGTTGTGTGATTTTTACCAGCAGACTCGGACCAAGTTGGGCATGCAGTACTGAGAGGAGGTAACTTAGCTGCATGGCAGAATGCAGACTAAAAAACATATGGGTTAATTAAGCTATTAGCGCTAGTTGAAGCCGGATGGTGGTAGCACACGCCTTTAATCCCAGCACTCGGGAGGCAGAGGCAGGCAGATCTCTGTGAGTTCGAGACCAGCCTGGTCTACAAGAGCTAGTTCCAGGACAGACTCCAAAGACACAGAGAAACCCTGTCTCCAAAAAAAAAAAAAAAAGAGCTAGTTGAAAATAAAACTAAGTTAAAGGCCAAGCTTTCATAATTAATGATAAGCCTCCATGTTGTTATTTGGGGGCTGGTAATCCAAAGATAATCTGACAAAGAAGCTTGCTCCAGAGGCCCTGCCACACTGTTGAAGGCCCTCTGACGTTACAGGCTATTTGTAGTGTCCATGCTGCCCGCCACAGTATTGCAGGCAGCAGACCAGCCACAGAGCACCACAGCCCAATCTAAAGTGTTCTGCTTTCTTAGCTAACAATTGTTGCAAAACTCGCATGCCACTTGGTTTCTTTTATTCAACACCTCACCATTTTTTCTTGTCAGTATCCAGTAGGCATTTTTCTTGAATGAACTCCAGTCTTGCACTCCCCTGACTCCCATCCCCAAGTCACATGGAGCCTCCCCAGGAATGTCAGGCAGCCTAATCCTTCTGTCATCTGGCTCCCTGAGTAGAAAGCAGCATCGCTCACGAACCTCAATGGTCTGTGATACCGCAGGATGGTGTACCATAAACTGTCATGATCTTTGCTTCCCAGACGTCAGCAAATTAACCACCAAAAGAGAGAAAAGGCAAACTGAAAAAAATCAACAGCCCAAGGTAACCTGACACACTAGTTCCTCAATATGAGACTTCCAGGAGATATTTTAACTGGGTTTCTGATGATCTGTCTAAAACAGAATTTCTCGAGAACTTTGAAAAGCACCGTAAGTGAAGTCAGCAGGAACCGTTTCGGGAAAGGCTTCTGCCATCGTGCTGCTGGAGTTGGGTGCAGAGAGTGAAGGAAGGGTGAACATCATGATTAACTCCGAGTTCTAACAAAGCATCCAACAGCCACGAGGGGACCAAGAATGGGGCAACATCTTCACCAGCTTTCGTGTGAAGACGGAAGAGCTATAGATAATTCAAATGTCTCAAGTGATTCCAGTGGTTTTCACAGCCCAGCTCTAAAATCTTACTTTCTAACTCAGCATTCTCGTGGGTTCCCCACCTCACTCTGCTTTTGAATAGTGATTCGAAGAACAGAAACAAAAAAGCAGAAGGTTCATCCACTGCAAACGGGCACCGACACATGCCCCCCACCAGGGTAGTATGCCGGGGTGAACTGTTTCTAGGGTTCTCTAGAAGATGGGCTGAGAGGTGCCCTCTCCCTTGTAACATCTTCCCAGTTTGTTAGTAGTTATTTCAAGAATTCTGCCTTTATTATTCTTATCTTTAAATTTCAAATAATTCAAATTATTTGTTTGTTTAGGGGTGGGATCTAGTCAATGATTTGGTACATGCTAAGCACATACTAAGCCACATTCTAGCACCTGGCTACCTCCCTACCCCCAACAACTATTGACTGTGAGAGTCAATAGATCTGTGACCAGTCAGTAATGAATACCAGCCCATCCATGACAGCAGAAATCATGAGAAGATGCCACCCCACACATTAGAGGAGCTGGGGGGCGAGGGGGTCAGGAAAGAAACTCAGCTAGTGGCTGGGGTCATGGGGCCAGTGAGCCAGAAAAGACACAGACTCAGAATAAGGGTTGCAAGAGGGACTTCTACATGTGGGACAACCACCTCATTCTGCCCTGTCCGGTTCTCACCATGACTGAAGCCACGCCACATTCAGAGAGAGACTAGGATCTGAAATAAGAAGGGATCCCTGTCTATTCATTCTGCTTAAACAGTCGGGGTACTTTTAACTTCGCACAGTTAACCTCCCAGATCTATAGGTTCTGAGTCCACAGAATCAATCAACCCTGGAAAATATTTGGAGGGAAAAAAAATGCACCTTTTGAACATATTCAGACTTTTCTCATGTTGTTATTTTCTAAGTAATATAGTAGGATGAGTATTTTTATAGCATCAGTATTGTATCTGGTATTATAAGCACTATACAGGTAATTTTTTTTTTCGAGACAGGGTTTCTCTGTAGCTTTGGAGCCTGTCCTGGAACTAGCTCTTGTAGACCAGGCTGGTCTCGAACTCACAGAGATCCGCCTGCCTCTGCCTCCCGAGTGCTGGGATTAAAGGCGTGAGCCACCACCACCCGGCTCTCTATACAGGTAATTTAAAATACACAAGCAGATGTGCACAGGTTATGTGCAAATGCTGCACTACTTTATTGAATAGATTTGAGCTTATGAGATAGTGGTGAGAGGAACCAGCCCCCTCACGGACATCCAGCACCAACTACAGACTAAACATCCTCAGAGAGAGTTGACCATTGTGCTGTACTTTCTCTTTCTGGGTGTGGTGTTTTGCCCACATGTATATCTGTGTACCTCATACATGCCTGGCTCCCGCAGAAGTCAGAACAGACCATCAGAACCCCTGGAAGTAGAGTTAACAGCTGGCTGTGAGAATACACGTGGATGCAGAGAATCAAACACAGGTTCTCTGAAAGAACTGTCAGCGCTTTTAACCGCCGAGCCATCTCCTGGCCCTCCCTGTGTTAGAAGTATGAGTACATATTTCTAAGTTGACAGTGTAAGCTTCTGCAGGTTTGGGGTTAGTAAAGTGTAGCCTCTTACCACTCTCGCTGCTGTGCTTCTATTCTTCTCCTGGACTAACTATATTAAATTCAGGTTATAACAAATCATTGCCATACAGCCATACTCTTTCCCTCCAAATCTGCTTGCAATTTTAAGATAATCCCTATTTCTGGTAATTCTTATATGAAACCCTATTGGTTTATGGACTTCTTGGATAACAAAAAGAAATGTAGCATTAACATAAAATATGACACTTCTCAGTAGGACTAAGATAGTCGACATAACCAGTCACATTTACAGTTCTGGGCACACCTATGCATGTGTTCACAGTGAACAGTGAAGAGTGAGCATGGTCTCACCTCAGCTCTAGTTCTACAGTAAAAGTTTTGAAGCTTTAGTTTGCAACATTTGGGGGGTTTCAATTTAAGGGAATCTGGTGCTGTGGGGTGTGAGCCTGAAGAATAGCACAGGTCACGGTGGTATGCCACAGCAGAAATAACAGAGCTGAGATTGTTCAGGAAAATCAATGCCATTCTGTGTAAATGAAGGGAACCAAAACACGGAATAAGAAAACAACAACAAAACAAGCAAAGCAACATCTGAGAGAAACGCCCGGACTGAGCCCAAACCAGGCCCACAGACATTCGCCATCGTCACATGTGCTGTAGCATGTGTCAAGAGAAATCCAGTTCCCAGCCATTCTCTACAGCCCAAAGGAGACTACAGTAGTAGCAAAAAGACCATGTCCACCATGCAAGATTTTCAATTGGGCCAGAGAGAGCCACTCATTCACATTCCTTGTGGAAAGCTAGAAGCTGCCTAACCAAAACCCATCCCTTCCTCACTGTACCTCAAAACCCGATATCAGGAGCTCACGAGACACTGCTTCTTTCTCTCCCTGCCCCCAGCAAAGAACACCGCAGATGCTCAGCATCAAGACTTGAGGAATTCCTCTGCAATCAACTTCAATAAATGGTTCACCAAAGAACTCCTCAGCTTCAAATAATGAAGAAACATTCACACAAAGCAGCTTGGGCTCTGATACATAATGTGACGAGTTGTGGGGAAAAGCCATGCGCTCGACACACCTGATAGATTCTATAAGGATCTCCAAAAACAGGAGAAGCAGGAATGTGTTTCCTCTGGCAGATTAATATTAGTTCTGACACCAAATGTATATCTATAGATCTTAACCTATAATGACAGACATGCCAAACTCTAGCACATGCTAAATTTCACCTTTCAAGTCCAAATAGCAACAAACCGTAACCTCGAGTTCACTAACTCAGTGGAGAGCATCACCTGCTCAATGGTACCGACACTGAACGCGGCAGAGTAGATTGTCTCCTACCTCCGCTCGACCCTCGTAGTAGGTTAACACGGACTTGGTAAGTACAAAAAGTCTCTCTTTGTAGTTTAGCGGGGATGTCTTCTTTTTCTGCTGGGACCGTTTAATAAGAATCTCCTCTAGGATAGTGTTAAAATTCATCTCGGTCTTCTGGTCGCTCTTTCTCCTGCCATTGAAGATCCCGGGATTCTAAAGTAAGAAAATAAACAGTGAGAATACAGTGCAAATTTTCTAATGCTGTTGCAGTTTTAAGTTACAAATACAGGTCCTCCTCACCCTCCACTAGGAGGGTCCTAAGTGTCCAGACTGGACTGTGCAAGGCCAAAAGCACTTCCTCTCTAAGCTCAACCTCCATCCTGCCCAGCCATTTCCTAGGAAACACTAATCAAGATTTTCCATGATGATGACGGTGATGTTTGCCTTTGTCTCTCCCGGTATCCCTCAGCTCTCTAATACGCTCTGCTATTTGACTTCAGAGAACAAATATCTCAGACGGCAAAGTGCATTCCACTGCCTGTATTGTTGGTTTAGGCTGCAAGATCATGGGATCTGAAACACATGACGGAGCACACAGCATAATTGATCTGAATGATGAATGAGCATGGTAGTGGATACAATCCACACTAACTGAGTAAGGACGTGATCTGGACCCGGCATCAGAGTGGTGTCAAAGGGAAACCACAGGGATGGCCCTTGATATCGCCATTACTACGCTCCATATATGGCTCCTACGCAGACCTCGAGAGAAAAGAAGCCGACCCAGTCAGAGCTAACTCTCCTCAGGACGACCTACCTGGATACAAAGATCAGCTCCTGTACCTGGAGCCTTGAAACTTAAACAAGAGCTGGCAAGGTGACTCAGTTGGTAAAGGTGCTTTCCTCCAAACCCGATGACCTGAGTTCAGTCCCCAGAACTCCCCATGGTGGAAAGAGGAGAAATGACTCCTGTAAATTGTCTCTGACCACCATGGTATGCAGAAAGAAAGGGAGGGAGAAAGGGAGAAAGAGAGAGGGGGAGGGGAGGGAAGAGGAGAGGAGAGGAGAGGAG
>JAQHUG010000109.1:2279842-2320092 GCA_028555095.1 Dicrostonyx torquatus
GAGACAGACAGAGAGAGAGAGAGAGAGAGAGAGAGAGAGAGAGAGAGAGAGAGAGAGAGAGAGAGAATGTGTGCATATAAGAATGTGGGTGCAACAGAGGCCATTAACATCTGTTACCTTTATCAATTGATTTCTACCTTACTTTTTGAACAGTCTCTCTCACAGGATCTGGAGCTCACTGACACACTAGGCTGGCTAACCAACAAGCTTCAGAGATCTGCCTGTCTCTGTCTCCCCAGCTTTGGGTAGCAGGCATGCACTGCTACACTTTCTCTGTGGATTCTGGTGAACAGAACTCAGGCCCTGATACTTTCACGGCAAAGAGTTTACCAACTGAGCTACTTCCCAAACTCTCTAAAGGAGGGAACTAGTTTTTCAGGGGAAGGGCATGAGACAGGCTCTCACTTTGTGGTTCTGGTTGGCCTGGAACTCTGGATGTAAGTCATGTAGGCCTCAAACTCACAAAGCACCTCCATGCTCAGTCTCAAGAGAACTTTTTGCAGGTCTATTTAAGATATAAAACATATTCACTCCTCTGTGTCATAAGTCTAGATAGAGAGCCATTCTTAATTCTAGGAAAACCTAAAGGGTTTTTTTTTGGGGGGGGGACTGTTATTTTTTTTTTCTTCATGAAACTTAAGACAGAAGATCTATCCTGAGAGAAATGAAGACCTGAGGCAGGGCTACCATGGGAACTAATGTCAAAGGGTCTAAGCTTGAGACAGGGGTACCATGGGAACTAAGGTCAAGGGGTCTAAGCTTGAGGCAGGGGTACCATGGGAACTAATGTCAAAGGGTCTAAGCAGAAGCCAGGGTACCATGGGAACTAATGTCAAAGGGTCTAAGCAGAGGTCAGGGTACATGGGAACTAATGTCAAAGGGTCTAAACTTGAGGCAGGGGTACCATGGGAACTAATGTCAAAGGGTCTAAGCAGAGGCAGGGGTACCATGGGAATTGATGTCAAAGGGTCTAAGCACATACAAGTGAAGTTTGATCACCCAACTCTTTCATGCCATGTGGTCCAGAACATTGTATTCAAAACAGACCCAACTAGCACTAATGAAACCAGGCACAAGGGTGTTCTTCCCAGAAAAACACAAATATATCACCTTATAGTCAGGCCCAGTGCCAACAAGGCCCAACTCCAAACATAAAATGAAAGAAAACTTAGAATCACCAAAGAATTTCAGAAAGATCTTAATATCAAACACATTTGACACAAGGTGGAGACATAGCCAAAATAAGCAATAAAGTGCCCCGAGGGGGTGGGGATAGGCACTGGACATCAAGGGGGCAGACATTAAAAACTCAGAAGAGTTAAAATACAAGAAATAAAACAGAAAACCAAGCAGACAAAGAACTTGGTAGAAAACACAACAGCGTTAGCAAGCCCACCAGAGGCCCAGAGTTTCAGAGGCCCAGAGTGTGAAACTCAGGAGTTTAGAATAAAATAATGGGAAGAGAAATTTAAAAAAAAATTAAGAGAGTTTTGCCAAAATAAAAGTTATGTCCAGATTAAAATATGACCAAGTCAAGTTACATCTTATAAAATTTCAAAATTATGGAAATAAACAGAAGATTCAGAAAGCTTAAAAGTAGGTAATAATAGGAAAGATGAAAATTCAGAGTGGTGATGGCCACAGGCAATCCTGGCAGCTCAGAAACAGAGGGTTTCTACTTAGAAGAAACTGGAAACTGAGAAAATGGAAGGAGCATCATCAGAGGACAATAGAGTCCTAACTTAAACTCCATGCTCAGCAGACTACCAATAACAGTTATACTAACTGTTATTATAACTAGTGCATAGATCATAACTAGTACAACATTCACCCACGCAAGGTTCTGAATTGTCTGCCTCCTCTTTACTCTTCTGGAAAACTACCTGATAATGTGTTCTACCAAAATAAGGCAATAAACACACAGAGAGTTCTGGAATCAAGGGTTCTAACACGAGAAAAGGGCAAGAAGACCTCCCAATCTCCCATCACAATGAAGGGAAATTCCAAGATAGAATGAAATGACATTCCAAGATGACAGAGAGCAGCAAGCAGAGAGACCAGCCTGTCCAAAGGATCAAGTTAGCAGGCTCCTGGGAAGAATTCTTCTAGAAGATAAAACTGAATGCATGGGGAAGTTCCTAATAAATTAGCTAGAAGGGGAGAGGGGAGGAAGGGAGAGGAATGGGGAAACAAATGCAAGCTGGGCAGTGGTGGCGCACACCTTTAATCCCAGGCAGAGGCAGGCAGATCGAGGCCAGCCTGGTCTTCAAGTAGTTCCAGGTCAGGCACCAAAGCTACAGAGAAACCTTGTCTCGAAAAAACAAAAAACAACAACAAAAATGAATAGCACATTCCTATTCAAATAAAATAATAAGTTAGCTAGACATAATCAATGTAAGAAATAAAACTAACTAATGCCTGGGAAAATGTTTTTAAGAACTCACACAGAAAAGGCATACAAAAGCAACCACAGTACATCCCAAGCCTGGCTATATAGGTAATACCCATAGCATCACAATAATGTAAATAATAAGTAATATTCTTGCTACAATTATGTTTCCAGAGGGCAGGAAGTGTGTTTCTGTGTGGGTGGGAGAGTAGGTTGTGCAACAGAGCCACTTTCTCTTCGGTAGTGACAGAGGTGGAAGAGGAAGTAGAGGAGAATGTAAACTTGAACTACTGAGTAACACAAGGTGCCACCCATTATCAAGAGGTTACCAAGAGATAAAGTTATATAGATCAGTTTGGCTCTCTGTGAAACTGCTGAGTGGGGCATACTCTGTTCTGTGAAATAGGGTGAGAGCTCCCTCAGGAAATTGTAGAAGGATGGACTTAGATCAGCAGGACACGGTAGCCAATCAACAGATTTAAACCTACAGCACTCAGATCTCTCTTATTCTGGTTATTTTTCTTAGTAAGATTTAAAGCGAAGAGGACACTTTCCCAGACAAACTAGAATCTTCTGTTCTCAAGGGAAACTAGACTTCTTAAAGATCTGCATGCTTAAAAAACAATCTGCACGCTTACTTAAAGTCTTTGGGTTGATTATGTGGCACCATAGGAAAAGTGACTTCATTTTGATTTTCTCAGACTAGTCGAGAACAGAAGTCCAACCCCAATCAACAGCTTCCCATAATTTTTATTTAAAAAGATAAACTGTTCCTAGAAAGGTTGACAAAATAAACATGATCATCTCTGACAGTCAGGAAGCATTGGAAAAGAGTGGAGTAACAGATGTGTGTACTCTCTTCTCCAGAGACAGACCATCTCACTGCCAGTGAATCAGGAAAAAAATGTCTACAAAAACACCCAAATACAAACTGTGATACTCTATCGGTCAAGAGCAATGGAATCTAGATCAACATAGGGAAGGAAGCTCTAGACAGATTTTCCCTAGAAATAGCCATTTGTGTCCTGAAAGGTCACCAACGACCTTTCGATAGTGACAGTGGTCATTGTCACTATCTGTGAAATACAGAAAGGTGAACAAACCACAAAGAATGGTCCTTTACAAAGACAATGTACTAAAATCATAAGCATCATGATTAAATTTTACTTGTTTTGTGATAAGTTCCCCCTATAATGCCTAGTTAGTCTTGAATTCCCAGGCCTCAAGAAAGCCTCCCGACTCAGCCTCCTGTGTGACTGGCACTAAAGGGCACATAGCACCAGCCCATGGTTCTTGCTTTCTTTTACTATTTTGCTCTATGTTGAGACTGTCCAATCTACCAAGTATTTCATAAGCATCACATCATCCCCTTCTGTCTTCAGCTTCCTTCCCCGTGTTGGTCTAGATTCCACAGCCTTTGATGGGAATATCATAATTTGTAGTTGGGGAGGTTTTGATGAAGGTAAGAGTATCCTCAAATGCTCCAGTTTATCTCCCAAATATTATAGAACTCGGTTACAAATACATTTTTTTAGTTTCACTAGGGGAGAGTGTTTCAATATGTGTCCAGGCTGGCCTAGAATTCCTGGTTCTCCTGTCTTTGCCACATTAATGCTGGTTTTTTTCAGGCATGTGCCACCATGCCTGGCTACAAAGAGCTTCTTTGCATAAAACTAAACTGCCAAAAGAAGTCCCCTTTGTCTTTGTCTCACAGCAGCTAAAGATAACTTTACCAGTTACCTCGGCTGCTATTAAAAGCTTAAAACAGACCTTACCAGACTTTGAACACTAATATTCTAAAGCAGACAACGGAAAAATAATGTCACCATCTCACCAGTGACACACTTAAACCACCAAAGTTATATCCCTGTTCAGTGTTGCAGATAGTCTGAGGGCAAGACAAATGCCTCGGTTTCAGGATGCGGCACCTGCAGCCAACAGATCTTAGAACCCCATTCATCATCAAAGCTCTGTCTGGGAAGAATAAGTTTTTAAAAAATAAGTGGTTACTAGAGCAGCCCATCAAATCAATACAATCTTTCACAGCACTCGTCATCAAAGGAGCAGAAGCGCTAAATCTCCCTTAGTCAAAGATGCTTCTGTTTGCAGTGGGCAATGATTAATGCAGACTCCTGTCTATTCAAAGTGCTGAGGACAAGAGACTGGCAGCAGATAACCAGGGCACACTGGCTGCTCTTGAGCAAGCCATTCTCACTTTGCTCATCTTTCAACCCCTGCCAAGTCCCATCCTTCTTCCGCTGCTCCCTCTTCCCTTGTCCACTTTCCCTCCACGCTCGACTCCTGAGCCAATCTGTTCGCAGGAAAGATTTCAGACATGAGTACAACTGCTCATTCTGACACGTACTGCATATCCAGGATGCATGATGAGCCACTCATGAGGCATGCAGGGGGTCACAAAAGTGAACAAGACATGATCTATGCAAACAGACTTAAAAAGAAAGAAGGGCACTAAAATCTACCAGAGCTAGAAGAGTGACCGACATGAAGTATATTGGAATTATTGCTAACCCCAAATGTTCTCCAGGCTGGAGTAACCAAAGAGTACATCATTACCCCCTTTCAGAGTATAATGAAGCACGTCAGTGAGGAAATAGCATCTAGGCAGAATGCTGACAGGAGGTTAGAGACAGAAAATACATGAAGAAAATAGGTGTCACTCTTGATGGCCACATCCTGACATGTAAGTTCCTTCTACAGTTTAACGAGTGTCAGTCGGAACCATACATAGAAAAGGCAGGCTTTACGGTGTGTCGTGACACATGCTTTTAATTCCAGCACATAGAAGGTAGAGGCAGGTGGATCTCTGTGAGTTCAAGGCCAGCCTGGTCTACAAAGTCAGTTCCAGGTCAGCCAGGGCTACACAGAGAAACCCTGTCTTAAAAAAACAAAGAAGGAAGGAAGAAAGAAAGGCGGGAAGGAAGGAAGAAAGAAAAAGGCATGTTTTTACTATTTCATTTTCAAATGTTTTGCAGTAGTTTTTGAGTTTTAATATTGGATACTTAATACTTAAACTCTGGGATGAGTTTTCATTTTTTAGTATTTTGTTACTATAAGAATGAATAGAGAAGCAAGGGCCTTAGCTAAAAAATAGTGACTTTTAGCCAAGCAGTGGTGGCACACACCTTTAATTCCAGCACTTGGGAGGCAGAGGCAGGCTCATTTCTGTGAGTTCGAGGTCAGTCTGGCCTACAAGAGCTAGTTCTAGGACAGCTAAGACTGTAACACAGAGAAACCCTGTCTCGAAAAAAAAAAATAGTGACTTTTAATTCCATGTATTCTTCACTTTCTAAAGCAGAGGCAGCCCAAGCATGTGGCTGAAATGAAAAGAGACTGACTAGAAGCATTTTTCCACTTGGATTTAATTCTAGGATCCAAATGCATTCCTGTGGAGAAAAAAATATGCAGACACATGGGACAAACCCAGGACATTGGAGATATTACAAAACAGAGGAGGACCCACAGAACCTCCAGGATGGGGGAAAGGCCTAAACAGTTATCATACGACTTTCCATTTACCACCACCCCCGCACTTCTACTGCCATCCCCGAAATCAAATATCCCCCAAAATCAAAAACATTCTGTCAATCATAAACATCTGCTAATATATAAAGTCCTTAGGCTGGGTATTTTCCCATTTGTATATTACCTGACCTAAATCTCTGTATCACGTTCTGCCACTATAGTCTAAAATTCCAGGATTTGAGAATCCACCACCTATTTGATAAAATAAATTAATGCCCAGTTTTTTCTAGTACACTAGGAAATTCTTATCCTCTTGCAGTAGATGGGAATTAAGACAGACACCCACAACTGGACAGTGTGCAGCGAGTGAGAGAACCTGGGGTAGCAGACCTAAGTGGAGTGTCTTTACGCTCACAAGGCTCATGAATCTCTGCTGAAGGGGAGGCAGAACAATCGCAGCAGCCATAGATGGTAGATGACGCCATGGAAACAGCGTCCTCCAGACACAAAACCAACACGGATTGGAGTGCGGCAGCATGCATAAGGTCTGCGCAGGTTCAAGCCAGATGAGGTTCCATGACTGAGAGGGGGAAGTGGGTAGGAGCTCCCATCCCTGAGCAAGAAGCTCTCTCCATTTGACATCCACTTGCGAAGGAAAATTTCGTTTTCTCTAAGGAAGTCTCACTGTGGTGTGTATATACCACACTTAAAGGCAGGCCCTGCGCCCAACAGTACATGACCAACACAAAAATGAGCACAGTGTATTTTTGTAGACTTCCTATCTCATATGGCTTGCTTTGTTTGGGCATTTCGGGGTCTTGGGGCAAGGGGGAAGGTTACTGATCTTTTGCTTGTATATTATGGTTTTCAATTTTTGTGGTTTTATGATATGTATGTGTGTTTGGCTGTGTCTGGTGTTTCTGGTGCTTTTCTTTAGTTTTTGTTGTTTTGCTTTGTTTTTAATTTTGGTTTGTTTGGTCTTTTTGTTTGCCTGTTCCTAAAGAGAGAGGCAGAGAAAGAAATGGTATGGAGTTGGGTGGGTGGGGGTGGGGAGGGTCTGGACAAATCAGAGGAAGGAAACCAATGGGATATGTAAGTTTTCATTCTGTCTCACACCGATGTCTCAAAAATGTGTTTTCAAGTCTGACTACTTGTTCTCACATAAATTAAGCAAAAGAATACACATTTAGCATGACCTGGCAGTCAGAGCCTTGCCTGGAATAAAGTAGGCATTTAGCAATCACTATATGGCCTTTGTGTATTACTTCAGAACCAAAATCTCAGAGGTAACAAGTGTTTTAGAGCCTTCACTATTTTTTGTGTCTCTTGCTGTCACTGGACAGACACAAAGGAAAACTCCTCTTTTATGAAGTTAAAGGTCACATGACCCTCACCATCAGATGGCAGTCTTTGTATTGCAAACACCCATCTGCATTTTCAGTCAGCATCTAGGAATTCTAACCGACAGCTGAGATGCTCCTGGGAGCCAGGTCTGTGCTGTGCAGATCCTTCCCGGTGCTGTTCTGAAAGGCCTTTTAACATACCATGGTGGCTCGCGGGTGAGAGAAGCACCCTCTGTCCTAGATAAACAAGAACACGGAAGGCAAAACTCACAGATTCTGAGGGCTCTGTGATTTTCTTTGGAAGATGTACAGGCTGAAGCCGGTGATCCCGAGCATTGTTCCAATTATTCTAGCTCAGCATGCTAGAAACCTACAGGCTCTGAAGACAGCTGCTGATTTAAGCAGGGAATCACCACCCAGAAGGCGAGCATGTATCTTTTCATATATTGAAAGACCAAAAGGTTCTTTTTTTTTCTTAAAGTTAAGTAGCAATCCTCCTGCCTCAGCCTCCAAAGTGGCTGGGACTATGGATATGCACCACCATGACTGGATTTCTAAGAGAACCAGCTGTTGGTGAAGCAATGGTTCTCTGAACATTATCTTGAAGACGTTTGTCCTGGTATCACCCTCCATTCCCTCATTCTGCCAGTTATTCCCATTGAACTTACCTAAAAAGCAAGAATTAGTGGAAGCACCTGGAACGGCTGAGCTGATGAACACTGACTCAGACCTTCGCTTCACAGAACTTTGTGTACATTACCTAACTCCCTAAGTGCTATCTTGCCACTCACGAGAATAATGAGGATGGTGGTACCAACCTCAAAGGGCTTTCGTAGGAACAAACAAGGCAATGCACATTTTCGACACAAGCAAATGACAGGGCAACCATTGCTAAGTTGGCGCTTGCCATATGTTTACTATGAATTGGTTCCTTTATACACTCAGCAACTGCTAACTGAGCACTGGCTGAGTGCTAGCTATGTTCTTGGGCTCTGGAAGACAAAATAAAACATTACACAGAGCCATTAGATGAAGCCACTCGCAGCCTAGTAAAAGGAGCAGATATCGCAAAAGCCAGCAATTTATTTACCCTGTGCTAGACCACAGACAGCTTCTGCTGAGGCAGAAGATCAGGAGTAAAGGGGATGCCAGGGAGCTGGGAGTGGTGATGTACATTTGTATCCTAGCATTAAAGAGATGGAGGCAGGAGGATTGACAAGTGTTCAGGACCAGCCGGGGCTACAGAGTGAGTCTCAGGCCAGTATGGGTTTCTGGCAAGTCTCTCTCTCAAAAAATAAACAAAACAAAAACAAAAAAAGGTGGCACCTGGGCTAGGCATGAAATTCCTAATAAGTTGCCACCCATGGAATACAGTGGAACAGGGCACTGTCAGGCCAAGGCTTTAACACTGAGATATGCACAGTGGCCTGAAGAAGCACAAGCAGTAAAAACAGCTTGTATTAGTTTAAATATATCCCATTTTAATACTCCATCCCCTCCGTTCTTACTCAAGTACAAAGAGTCCTATGGGAGAGAAAACTACTTCCACTATTTAAAACAAAATCCAAATGAGTCCTTTATAACGCTGGGTTTTTGTTCCTTTGGGCTTCAGTAAACACTCTGCTGCAACTGCACTGTAACAGACACAAAAACTCACACAGGAAGGCCTCCTCTTCACTGGCCTTACAGATCTATGGGCTTTGATGTGATGTCATAAAGGGCTCCCTGCACCTTGCTTCTGTGCTGCTACCACATGTGACAGTGAAGCATGGTACCCCAACGTGGACTGTGAGGCCCAGCCACGCCCAGACCAGAAATCGCCAGATTCAGCCTCTCTACCAAGAGACATGAAAGCCCAAACAAACTCGACAAACACCAGCCCCTCCCTTTGCTCATCCATGCTATTACTAACATCGTGGTTGCTTCTGCACTCATTTTGGCGTGCACCAGTTGTACAGAATGATGGGCTCCATCAGGACACTGTCATGAGTATCTAATCTGTTTTCTCACATTCATTCCCATTCTTATTTTCCCCCTTGGTTTTTTTTGAGACAGGGTTTCTCTGTGTAGCTTTGGAGCCTGTCCTGGAACTCCCTCTGTAGACCAGGATGGGCTTGAACTCACAGAGATCTGCCTGCCTCTGCCTCCCAAGTGCTGGGATTAAAGGCATGCGCTACCACCACCCAGTTCATTCCTGTTCTTATCCCTCTCCCACTGTTACAGTCTCTCTTCCCAAATAGTCCTCCTTCTACATATATGTATGTAGAATATTATATATCATATTATCATATATTATACTTTATATATGGTAATGTATATTTATTAACATAGATTGCATGTGAAGAAAAGGAAACATACTATTCATCATAATTTGAAGAATCAAAGATTAATATTAATGGGTCTCTTCCCAAAATAATTCTTAAGAAAAAGTAAACTTTCAAACACATACACATGTAACCCTAAAGCTATACCATATTCGGTGTTGAATTCTATTAACAGAGCTAATAAATGTAAAACACTGAGAACAATACCCAGCGTGTATGTGTCATGGAAGTGCTTGCAGTTAGTGTCACTCCTGAGTCTTAATTTCTGTAGCATTACTACAGCCACTGAGATATGCGGGGAGACATTAATGTGAATAAATACGAGCAAAGAGAATACAATTAACGTTATACTATTAAAACCATCATATATTCCTAGTAACGCAAAATTGAGAGTACAGAAAAAAACTTACCTATGGTCAACTGATTCTTGACTAGTATCAATGAAGAAAGAATAATCTTTTTAATAAATCGTACAGAAACAGTTGGATAAAAATGAAGTTGAGTCCCTACTCCACTTAAGAAATGAAAGCAATAAAATTGCAAAACTCTTAAATTAAGAAGCATAGGTTTAAATTTCCATTACCTCAAGCTAAACACAAGTTTTTTGTTTTTTGTTTTTTTTTTTTAATTTGGTTGGTTGATTTGGTTTTGAGGGGATTGTTGGCTCATTTGTTTGATTTTTTTTTTCTGAGACACAGTTTCTCAGTGTAGCCCTGGCTGTCCTGGAAACTCTCTCTGTAGACCAGGCTGGCCTCAAATTCAAGAGATCCACTTGCCTCAGCCTCCCAACTCAGTCTACAAAACTCAGTGAGAGTCTCTCTCTCTCTCTCTCTCTCTCTCTCTCTCTCTCTCTCACACACACACACACACACACACACACACACACACATACACTGCTGAGAAAAAGTGACTATTGATTGCTCAGGCCTATGAGAGACATCTACATCAACCCCCCTCACCAGCCCCACCCCATGCCAAGGCTCAGGAAGCAGAAGAGTATATGAATTAAGCTGAAAAGGAGCACTGTGATGTGCTGTTTTCAAGACATGGCCTGGCCATTGTGCTCATAAGTCACTGAAGCTACGGTCATCTGCACAAGAATCAAGTCAACAAGATCAGTCATTATTCCAGCAGGAAGCACTGGACTCCACGGGAGGGAGAGGAGGAAGTCATCACCAAATAAATAAATAATATTCTAAATTAATAATTAAACATTCATAGCACAGGTGTACAGCATAGCCTGCATAAGGCCTATGCTCCAAGGCTTAGTATCAAAGTAAAATAAAGGAAGAGGGGGAGAACGAGAAGGAAGGAGGGGAAAGGAAAGGGAAAGAAAAGCCAAACAACCCAGTTTATGAATAATGAAGTCAAGAATAGTAGCACACACCAAATATCCTAGCATATGGCAGGTAGAGACAGGAGAAAGATGCTGGAGCCCAAGAGCTCAAGACTGTCCTGGGCAAAGCCATGAGACCCTGTCTCAGAGCAAGCAAACACATAACAGTGGACTACAGTCTTGAGCAGACATTTCTCCAAAAAATCCCACAGGTGACCAATAAGCCATGAAACAGTATTCATCATCATTTGCCGGCAGGGAAATGCAAATCAACGTCCCCAAAACCCCACTTCATACATATCACGGTGGCTAAAAACAGAAAGAAAATAGAAACCGGGAGAATTTATACAAGCATGGAGAAAGAATCCCCCACCTTGCTGCTGGAATGTAAAGGAGCCAGCCAGGCGCTGTGAAAGACCTGGCGCAGTTCCTCAAATGTGAAGCGCGGAGTTACCATATGACTCGTGTCTACTTAAGAGACTTGAAACATTTTCATACAAAAACTGCACGTGAACGCTCAGATTAGCACTGCCAACAATAGCCAAAAAGCAGGAACACCCCAAAGGGCTATCAACGGATGAAGACACAAGCAAAACACTATATAGCCATGTGATGGACTAGTATCTGACCACGAGAAGGAATGAAATACTGGCATGTGATAACAGTTCGTATCTCGAAAGCATTATACAATAGAAGTGAGACACGAAGGACCACAGAGTGTGCCGATTCTGTGCAGAGGAAATGTCTAGAAAACATAAATGCACACCAGCAGAAAGCAGATTACTAATTAGAAGGGAAGAGGGGAAATTTGAGGGTGGGAGGTAGCTTTGGGGAGGGGGTAACAGCTGTCTTGACAGCTTGGATAATAGTGATGGTTGCATATCCTGGAGAGACTCAAAGCCACTGGCCTGCACCCTTCTGAATGATGCAAATGGTGTATTGCATGCAACTGAATTTGTTCTCCAGGAAAGAATTTTAAGATAAAGAAGCACATTATAGCATGCAAACAGCATACTGAGAGGAATTAAAAGTAAAAGAGTTAGAGATCAAGTTGGCAAGAAGAAAATCGAGTGGAACACATAGCTTATATTTCTGCACTCGTGGTAAAACAGAACGCGGTAATGGGCTTTGGTTCCCCTGGAGGCACCGGCCACAGTGGAGACAGATGTTCCATCTCTGGATTAAGCACCCCGCGTGGGCAGAACTATCCAGAAGTTACTGGAAATACTACCAGTGTTTGGTAAGAGCAAAAACAAAGAGCCATACCCATAGACATGTGCTTTGTCCTCAGCCTGGGTCAGAGAGGGTTCTTTTTGTTTTGAGGGTGTCAGTCAATAAAGAATCTAACAATTGGTCAACATACTGAGAAAAGTGACTGCTGACTGTTTAACCCTAAACGAGATTTACATAACTGCTTCCAAGGACGAGGGGACATCACAGAGAAGGTGGTGGAAAGACTGTAGGGACTGGAGGATGGAGACACTATAAGAAGGACTATTTGGGGAAAAGAGGAAGGCCAGCAAGAGTGGAAGAAAGCAGGGTAATGGGAATAATACACATTCTGTACATGTATGCAATTGTCAAAAATAAAGTGTTAAAAACATGGGGCTGGCAAGATGGCTCAGTAGGTAAAGGCTTTTCTCCTAAGCCCCATGACCTGAGTTCCATCCCCAGGACCCACAAAGTAGAAGAGAACCAACTCCCTACTTGTCCTCTGACCTTTACAACAACATCGTGCTCCACACACGCCCCACCCACATACACACCATCAATTCATAAATTTGATACGTAAATAAAAATACTCTACAAGTAGCTTTAGCATCCAACTGTACGGACAAGCAGTCCTGGCTGGGCACCTGAAGGCTGGTAGCCGGAACATGTTGGCACCTGTGGGCTTCTTCATATGGGGGCCTCAAATTACGAGAGACCAAGACCCAAGACACACACATCCACGCCTCTGAGACTTTCCATGCACATCTGCGCCGCTGGTCAAAACCAGATAAATGGGCCCAACTGAGTCAAGAAGGGAGGTGAGAGCCCAGGCGCAGAAGGATGGTGGGAGAAATGGTTTCTTCAAACAAGGTAGCGCAGAGGAAATCACAGGTCTGTTTTCTTGGTTTCGCCTCACAGTAGTCACTGCGTTAGGCTTTGGAGGCAGACTGCGTGAAAAGGCATTTGCCTTTAACCCCGATAGTCACACCTGGCTTTGGCAGACAGCTGAGGAGAAGCCCGCCAGCTGAGATGGGGAGTGGCAGGCCGGGGGAGGGCCAGGAGAGTGCTCTCGCGCTCCAGAGCGTTCGCTCACCCACGGAATGGAACGGGAATGGAATCACCGCCACTCTTTTGATCGATATTTTCCTCTCTGCCTTTTCTTGGCTGGCCCACAGAGTTGAATTCCCTCTGCTCCCATTCGTGCAGGCAACAATTCTGCTCCACCCTGATAGCCAGAACTCAGAACTGTGATTGTTGAAACTGGAACTTCCCCAAATCTGGGGGAGGGGGGAGGGGAGAAACAGCCATGTGCCTCAGAAAATTGTGATCTTTTTTTATGATACCGATTTATCAAAAGAAAAACTTCCCATTACTGAATTCCAAGGGGAAATCTGCTGATGGGGACATTAACAGAAATGAAAGCTGCTGCCCGATATTTTCAACAGAATTTGGCCAAAAATAACAAAAGCATTCCCCTCCAGACTACTTCAGATATTAACACTTGATAATGGCTTAGTCAGTGACGCCTTGGAAAGGGCATTTTTATGTTGGCTGAGCAAGACAGCTTACTTTCTGGTTAACTCAGAAATGGCAATAAAACATAAAAAAATAGATAACATAAAAAAATAGAAAACAGGTAATATCTTTGGTATAGATATGCTAGGTATTATCCCAATTTTATTCTTGACAAAACCTGGAAGGAGAGACATTCATGGTTTTCTTCCTATGGGACAGGAAATTAAATCAAGCATTGAGAATAATAAAACATAGTGTCATTGAAACATCTGTCAATTTGGAAAAGGCTAATGTGTGTGCTTTTCTGATGGTCTGGGTCTGTTATAATGTGCCTAGCTGAGTGCCTCAATGTCAGAAAGAAGGCCCCCAGTCTCGGAGACCCAGAGCTCCCACTGCAAGTGCTCACACATTCCAACAGTACCTGATCGGTTGACTGCAGCGCTGGTGACCACTCCTCAGCTAGGCAAGCATTCCACCACTGAAAGGTACTGTGTTCCGGTCTTTTGTAAAGCTTTTGTTTGTTTGTTTGTTTGTTTGTTTGTTTGTTTTTCAAGACAGGGTTTCTCCGCAGCTTTGGAGTCAGTCCTGGAACTAGCTCTTATAGACCAGGTTGGTCTCGAACTCACAGAGATCCGCCTGCCTCTGCCTCCCGAGTGCTGGGATTAAAGGCGTGTGCCACCACCGCCCGGCTTGTAAAGCTTTTTATTTTGAGACAGGGTTTCACGACTTTGTCCAGGCTGACTCTGAACTTATATTGTAGCCCTGGCAGGTCTCAAACCTCAACTCATCCCGCCTCAGCCTCACAAGTAGGGTTTATAGGCCTGAATCATCTGGCCTGGGAAAAACTTGATCTGATTCAAGTCCTGTTTCTTGGCTTCATTTGTCTTCCTCCTAACTAACAAAAGCTAGGAAATCTCTGATTATTAGGGGTCAGAATCATAAGAGCCTGGCAGGTAGGTGTTCTTTTCAGTGTTACTTCCAGCAAATCAGAAAGTGCCGAGGAGCTGGAAGGATGTTTCTACAGAGGACCAGGTTTGATTCCACATGATGGCTCACAACTACCCATGACTCCAGTTCAGGGGAGCCAGTGCTTTCTTCCAATCTCCAAAGGCACTGGGCACATACATGGTACACATACATACATGCAGACAGAACACTCATACACGAAAAGTAAACCTTTAAAATTACAAAAAGGAAAGGAGGGCTGGAAAGATGGCTCAGTGGTTAAGAGCATGGCCTACTCTTCCAAAGGTCCTGAGCTCAATTCCCAGCAACCACATGGTGGCTCATAACCATCTGTAATGAGGTCTGGTGCCCTCTTCTGGCCTGCAGGCATATACACAGACAGAATATTGTATACATAATAAATTAATAAATAAATATTTTTAAAAAAAAAGAAAGGAAGCAAGCTCTGAGCAGACCAGCTTTTCATTCCACACTATAAAACACGAGTGTTTTAAAATAGTGAAACAATAACGTGGAGTTGAGGCCATGGAACAAAGCCTCTCCAAGGTCATTACTAAACTCCAACAAGGTCATTACTAAACCCCGACAAGATACCTCATCTTTCTACACGACCTCACCAGCCCACCTGGCACACTCTGCACATACACTCCCAGAGGGCTAATAAAAACAGATGCTCAAGAATGCTGACTACCTGCCTGTCCTCAACCAAAACACACTTCAGATTTCCAGTTTGTGATACGTTGGCTGTATACTTTTTAAGATCTCTGAGTATGTGGAGGATGTGCGTGAGTGTGGGCACAACATGCCATGGCACACATGCGATCAGAGGACAACCTCAGGTGCTGGTCTGCACTGTCCACCTTGTTGGCGACAGCCTCTCCTGTAGCTTTGTTGTTATGCAAGCTAATTGGTCCATGAACTTCCGGGGATTCTCTGTCTACCCTCCATTTTGTCAGATTTACATGGGTTCTAGGGGTTCAAACTCAGCCCACACTTCTGTTTCAAGCACTCTTACCCACTGAGCCATTTCTTCAGTTCCTTCTTTATACTTCAATAGTCCAGTTACAGTGGCTTAAAAAACTCTAAAAGGAAGTCGGGCTCAGCTGGAACTCCAGAATGCAAGCTTCTCTGGGATCCTGAATTGTAGGCTAAGATCATCCAGTCTATGAATCAATGGGAATTTGCATTACCAGATGCCATTGGTTCTTTGTATCAGTCAAAAAGGAAAATCAAAGCATGCTGGTCTAGCTCTGCCTGGGATCTGCCAAACTTGGAAACCACATCAAAACCTAAGGCTGAATTTACCAGCATCAGTATTCAGTGCAAGACACACAGAGCATGACCGTCAGAGACGCCTTAGCTAGGGCCAGTTACTACTGCTGTGAAGAGACACCGTAACAAAGGTAACTTAGAAGAGGAAGCATTGCACTGGGGGCTTGCTTAGAGTTTGAGAGTTTCGTGATCAGCGCGGTGGGACGTACAATGGCAGGCACATAGGCACGGCACTGAGACAGTGGCTGAGAGCGTACATCTGATCCACGGGCCGGAGAAGGGGCAGGAAAGGGGAGAAAGGAGAGAGAGACAGACAGGGGCCTGGCCTCCCCTGACAAGGCCACACCTACTCCAACAGGACTGCACCTCCTATTCTCTCCTAAACAGTCCACCAACTGGGAACACTCAAATACATGAGCCTGGAGGGGGCCGCTTTCGTGCAAACCAACGCAGGATACTTCACTATTCCAAAAAAGGGTTTTGCTCTGTAGTGATAGTTGAATGAAATATTCTTTGTAGCACAGTGGTGGAGTGTTTTTTCTGAATTTGAGCCCCAGCACTGGAGAAGGAAAAAAAGGAAAGGAAAAAAAAAAGAAAAAGTACGTGTGAGTATATATGTGAAACTGTGTATCTGTGTGTGTGTGAGTATGTGTGTGTGCAAGTGTGTAAGTGTGCACGCGTGTGTGTGTTAGCTGAGCTTACTGCACAGGCACCAAAACTGCCCAGAAGGACAAGAGAACTCATGTACTCTCTCTACCCAGGTTGACATCAGAAACTGTTCCAACAGTGGGCATACACTTTTACTCCTAATTATCCATAAAACATGGGGTGGAAATACACCTGAAGGTCAAACATGGAATCAAGTGTACTCTGATTTTTCAGTCCCTCTTCTCTGGCATTTGATCAAGTAGTCCTCTGTCCTCAGTGCATCCCACCTTCTCTGCCAATCACCCTGCATCACTTGACCCGCCTGCACCTCTGAGTACCAAGCTACTTCTGAAGTATCCTTGACAAATGAGATCATCTATTCTGTCAGCGTGTCTCCCTCACATGCTTTCCTCAAACTCTTCCCACTAGGCATCTGTCTGCTAGTCTACCTTAGTGTCTGTCACTAAGGATGTCCCTGTGGCCAGACCCAGCGCTCACTTCTTAATTCACATCCTAGCTGCATTCAACACATGTAGGTGCTCAGCCTCTCCCAGCCTCTATCTCTTTGGTCTTAGAGGATGCACTTTCTCAGTCTCGTATAGTTGCATGCTTGGGCCCCAGTCAGGGAATTATTTGAGAAGAATTAGAAGGATTCGGAAATGTGGTCTTATTGGAGGTCACTGGGGGTGGGCTTTGAGATTTCAAAAGCCTATGCTAGGCCCAATGTCTGCTGGCTCTCTCTCTCTCTCTCTCTCCCACATGCGATCTATACATCAAGATGTAAAGCTCTCAGTGACTGCTCTTGCACCATGCCCGTCTGTGTGACACCAGGCTCCCTACCATGGTGATAATGGATTAAACCTCTGAAACTGTAGGCATTTCTTTTAGGAGTAGTCTTGGGCGTGTTGTCTCTTCGCAGCAATAGAACACTGATGGAAACAGCCCCTCTTTGCAGGATTCCACTTTTCCGTGTGTGCCAGACTCCTTCTTGGGCCTGCTTCGCTGTCACACCTAGATACTCTCTTTATGGTTGCTCTCATGCCATGGCTTCAGTCTCTACTGAGGCCTCTGAAATCCACTTGCTCGTCCCTCAATTCCTCAAGAACTTCATATCTCTACATCCAACCACAATCCTGACGTCTTTCTCTCAGAACCTACCAGGTATCTCAGATCTCTAGGCACCCCAAAACCTGCTTCTGACCCAGTCTTTGCTATCTGAGTAAATGCCTCATTGGCTCCCTAGCCACTTGGCTCAAATCGAGGCGCTTTCTTTGATTCTCCCCCACAACCCCACCCTCATATCTTAAATCTGATTTCTCAGCATGTTCTTCCAGCTGTGGATAGGAAATATTTTCTAAGTGTATTCAACTCTCTCCTTCACTTTCCTCCATTAGCTTCACGCCCGTCACCCCAAATTCTTGTGTTCTCCTCTCGCCTAAGGACCTGCCAGCTGCCAACACCCTCCCACACTGACTATGGAGGCCTTCAAATAACCTGCTTTGACAGGTAGGGTAGAAGCAAACTTAACCAGAGGTACAATTTTAAGATGCCTTTGCCTGTTTGTACCTCCAGTCTTGGTTCTATGCCACAGCCCTTAAAAATGTGCCGAGAAGAAGGCCAAGCTGGGCGCTCGGAGGAGAATAGTGGACTTACGGGAAAGAACAAAGCTACCCCAGCAAGGTCCTCCTAAAGCAGTTGACATTCAGTACTCCCAACCCCAAACAGTTAAAAACCCAGGCAGTATGGCAAAGCTACTCACCTGACCCACAGCTACTACAGGCACCCAGCACGGGTTAGCTTAGTCAACACCAACAGAACCTGGCTCAGGTCAGGAAAACGACATAACCGGTCCATAATCTCCTGAGCAACAATGAATCATTACTCTCGTATGCTGTTGAGTTTACATGGGGATGTGTTATACAGCATGACTGTGGTGATAACTGATAAAAGTAGAGCCACCATCATAACCTTATCAAAAGTACAGCAATGTCCCCCACTGGGTTCTCACTGCCTCCTTATCTCAGCGCAGTCTTTTAAAAGCATGAATCATGTCCACGTTGTCACTCCTGGTTATATGCGTACACTAAGAGCCACTTTAACTTAGCGTACCTCCTACTCCAACTGTATTTAGGACCACCCTCACCCTGACCCACCATGACTTAAACATACTACCATTCTTCTTGTTCTTGTAACTGAAAAATCCATAGGCAGGACCTTTGTATGTGACGGGCCTTCTGCCTAAGGATATTTCTTATCTGCCTATCTCTGTACCTCTTCCTTCCCCTTCCTTTCCCCAGTCCACCTACTCCTTCTAATTTGAATTTTATCTTGCATGCCACTTTTTTTATCTTAAATGCCACAAAAAAAGGCATTGCTCTGATTACCTGCTACATTTAATATTGACCAACAATTTGAATCTCAACTCACCTAAGAGACAAGCCCCTGGCCACGCCTGTGAGAAATGATCTAGATTAGGTTGAACAGAGGTGTGAAGACCCAGCATGTCTGTGGGTTACACCACCCCCCTGGCTCGAGCCCTGGACTGAACAAAATGATGCTAATAAGCTAGGCACTATGCATCACCTCTTCTCAGCTTCCCGACTGTGGATGTAATGTGACCACTCCTCCAGCTCCTGCCACCAGACCTCTGTGCCATGCTGGGCTGAACCTTCAAACTGTGAACTAAAATAAATCCTTCCTTAAACTTCTGTTATCATAGCAACAAATAAGATAACTGATGCATTGCAGATCTAAACCAGCCAGACTAGCTGGACGCAAGCCTGCAGTCCCAGTACTGGGGAAGCAGGGGGTTGCAAGATCAAGTCCAACCAGGGCTGTTCAGTACGAGCCTCTCTCAGAAAAATAAATAAATAAATCAGCGAAGGCTGGAGAGATGGATCAGGGGTTAAGAGCACAGGCTGCCCTTCCTGAGGTCCTGGGTTCAATTCCTGGGACCTACATGGTGGTTCCGAACTATTCTTAACTCCACTTTCAGGAGATCAATACTTTCCCAGGCATTCATGTGGTGCATATAGATACATGCAGCCAAAACACTCATACACATAAAATAAATATTAAATAAATAAGTAAAACAAAAAAAACTAATAACTGAAAAATAAAACGTCTAGCCCATTATATTGTTTGATTTCCATTCTTGGCATTCTAGTAATCGCTGTAAATTTTTCTTGATTCTGCGTATTTTTGCTGTATGTTCTTGCCATTAGTTGTTAAGTTGCATGTGCATCCCACCCGTCCCTAGATCCTCAGCTCCAAGAGTTCTTTCACACCGTTAGGTACTCATTAAATGTTGTGCGAGAGCTTCCTAGCTGAGTTCGTCAGTGAGTGGATCAGATCCTTTTTGAGAGGTTCTATTTTGTATGTTTTAGTTGAGTGTGTGTGTGTGTGTGCGTGTGTGATGATATGTGTCTTTTTGCTTGTTAAATGGTTGGTTTCGTTTTGTTTTGTTGAGACCAGTCTCACTAAGGAGCTCTGACTAGCCTCGAACTTGCAGTGTTCCTTTTGACTCAGTCTCCTGAGAACTGGCTGAAATTCAGTTTTCACAAAGGTGACAAGCTAACATGGAAAGAGGAAAAGACACACTGGCTCTGCCAGTGTGAACATAAAAACCATTACACCTCACACGGGATGGGCTCAAAACAGCCGAGAAGAGAAGCGCAGCTCTAGCCTCACACACTGTGCAAAATGGATACTACACTCACTCTCCGTGCTTCCTTCCTCATTTATGAAACAAGGTAGTAATTACTACCTCACAGGGCTGGGAAATGAAAGAAATGCATAGGAAGTACCTGGCCCGGCACACGGTCACCTCATCACTCAGGAGTAAGAGTGGTGATGGAGATCCCTGTGTTACACTGATCAAACTACCATCGTCCGCAGAGTCTCACTCAACCTACTGAGTCTACTTAAAGTTCCAGTTTTCTCCATATTTAAGCATTTCAAGTTGCCCCTTCTGATCAAGAATGCAATGAGCACAGAACTTGGAACCAGTTGGGTTAGGTTCTGGCTCTTCTTCGGCAACTAGCTGGGTAACCTCGGGCGAGTCACTGACTTCCCAGACCTGAAAGTTTCCTTGCCATGTGCTCCGTCCATGCAGAGCAGGTGGGACAGGAAGATCTCTGTGAAGAGGCGGAGAGACTGATGCAAGACAGAGGCATGAGGCCAGAGGGACAGGCAGTCACTCCACATTGCTGCACGCCAGAGTGCAAGCAGGAATGCTCAAACAACCTTCGCATGGGCTTTGCCACACCAAGCGCCTCCCAACACCTCCCAACCTGTCAGATGACAACACGCACTTATGCCTAACCAGATTCTCATAAGGGCAGGGGCACGGGCTGCCAACATTCTCTACAGCAGGGCATGGTGGCTAGCATGTTATAGCCATGCCATTAAAGTGTGTGCTTCCTACATGTTTATTGGACAGAGGAATGAATGACCAAGTTCATTTATTCGGAAAAACCTGACTTAAACAACATCACGTCTGTTTCTTGCGTGCATTTCTGAGAGCATTTAATATGTGAGCATGCTCTATGAATCACATCAAATACAGTGTTTCCCAACTTTATTTGGTCATAGAACTCATTCTATTTCCCTTGAACCTTATTAACATCTCTTGGAGTTGTAGTATTCTATAAAACATGCTTTGAGAAACATCATAAGCTTATATAGTGTACATCATTTTTACTATCATGAAGTAACTTATCTGACTTTTAATGCCTAGGGTAATTAAAGGGCTGAGAACTTTGATTCCTAGCTAGTATACAGCCACTGCCTCCTAGCATCTCACAGTGTAAGCCTCCCACCACCAGGTAGGGCCTGGTGCTCCTAGGCAGCACAATTATGCCTCATGGAACTGGGTTCTCTCTTCCCTTCCTACCATTAGTATCCCAGCAAGCCTTTTTGTACCTCTAGGTTCTCCATACATTGTTTACTTTGCCTGGACAGCTCCTCAACTGCTGAGCTACCTACAGCAATCCTATTTGTTTCTCAAGGTCTGGCTTACAGGTAATCTCTCGTAAAGCCCCCTTTATCACAACCAGCCACTCCCATTACAGACCCCCACATACAAGCAACCATATACACAGAGAGTTAGCTGCACACATGAAGATGGGGGCGGGTGGGGAGGCAGAGCTGGGAGAGAAGAACAGAAGCCATCAAACCAGAATGACTAACAGGCTGGTAGGAGGCGAAGCCAGGAGGGGGTGTGTGCAAGAATGGCTTGACCTCTAAAGGAGAAGGGCAGAAAGAGATGCCCTGGGCATAGCAGAGGGAACCTCTCTGAGGGCTGTGTGTGGGAGAGCTGATTCACAATGGAACCACGGTCTCCCTCTCGGAGGGCTGCGGGAAGGAAGCCAGCAGAAGGATGGAGTACAGAATCACAGTCAGGGTGAAAGGTCACAGGCAAACAGCAGACCGGAGAAGCGGGAAGTCAAGGCAAGTGGGGCTGAGAAAGAGGCTTTGGTCCAAGCTGGCTGGGAGCCCAGAGAGGGCCGGGAGCCAGATGGGTTCTGTGCTCAGCTGTCTTTGATGAGCATTCAAAGAGTAGGATGGTGATTACTCCCCTAATGTCCATGAAGAACAGATTTCTCTACTATTCTACTCAAGGATCAGTGTTCACCCCGCCCATGTGTGGGGGCTACCCCTGGGGAAGGGAAGAGTGCTGCGGGAGGGTTGGGTGTGGTGTCTCCTTTCACTGGGGAAAGGAGTGACAACCTAGGAGGAAAGCACAAAGGTTGATAGGACCCAAAGTCTGCAGGGATCAAAGACATCTGGGTCCCGAGCAGACAGCAAGGCCCAAGAAAGCCTACGCTCCCCTGGAGACAGACCGTGGCAATGGGGGTCGCTAAGGCTGCATTTTCAGAACTGAAGAGGATTCAGTCAACTGTAAATAATTAGATTTAAGTAAACAACAGCACAAACGTACTGCTCACGGAAGTCTAAAGCCCTGGACGCATGGAGCACAGCTGAACCCTGAGCTTCAGAGGCGGCTGTCTCCATTCTCCCCACAGCTCACTGCCACGTCCCCCTGGGTGACAACTCACTCTTTCCTAGGAGCCAGAGAAAACCTCCTTTCTTAAAGAAAGCAGAAGGGGAGCCCGAGAGCTTTGAGTACCAGAATTAAGTACCAGTTCCTGAGCCAATCACATGGTCTGATGAAGGAACTACCCAAACCACCTGAACTCCAGTCCCCAAAGACAAGAGGCCTGGGCCAAAAAACAGTGAGCCTACTATGGTGGGGCTCCTGTTCCTAAGGACTCGGGGGCCACAGACAGTAGCCCAACCCCAGCAATAACAATCCAGAAGAACTTTGAAGTCAGGGGGCCGACCCTCATTAGCTATATGACCTAAGGTAATACTTCATTTCTCAATGCCTCCATTTCCTTATTAGAAAATAGGATATAATACCTGCCTCCTGGAGATGTTTACAAGGGTTAAATTAAATAAATTAAAAGATACACATAAACAGCTCAGCACAATGCCTGACACAAAGCAAACAAGAGCCTGTCACTATTATTAGAAACCACCACGATGACATTGAGTGTCATGAGAAGGCCTGTACCACATGAAGGGTGAGCGGGGACTCCATGAAGGAGAGCCACGTCAGCACTTCCATCGGGGAGTGCAGGGTCAAAGAGCACTAGAGCAACTAAGGACACAAGCCAGAGGCCCAGGAACTAAAGCCAGGTGACAATGCAAATCAAGAAATGTGTTGTGCACCTGGGAATGAAATCACCAGGAAGACACATATGGCTCCAAAGTAAAACAGCTTGGAGGGTAAAGTGCCTCTGGGCACACTCTCTGCAGGAGGAGAGGCTGCTTTCCTATCTCCAGCCACTGGCAAAGGGGAGGGGACCCTGCTCATCTGCTCATCCTAAGGAGTCATGCTAATAATAATACAGTTATGCTCACTCAGAAGACACAGAGATGACGACTACTCATTCTCTCCCAAAAATGCCTGTGCACAACTTAGGAGGCCAAACACCTTCCCTTAAAAGCATTGCCTCTATCTCTGTAAAATCTGTAGCAGAAAGGAAGCTGACCACCAAGTCTCTGATGCAAATGACAGCCCATGATTTTGCAAGAACCCGCACAACTATGCCTGGTAGCCTGAGAGACAGGCAGGTAGAGAAGATTAAGGAGGTCAAGTGGGTCCTCTGGAGCCAGGGGAGCTGTCTGCTCTGCAACTGTGCTGTTGTCAACATGGTTATCACCACGCAAACCGTCTCAGCACCACAGACAACACAGCCTTCCCACTGCAGGCACTTTGATCTAAAACTGAAGCAGTGTAAAACATCTCCCCGCGAACTGCCGAACACGGGACACGGTACTGAATCGCACTGCATTCTGTTGCACTGCGTTTATTATCTCACGTTGCTTCTAGCTACTTCTCATCAATCATTTACTATATGGTGATACGGGGAAATCAGAGTATTGAAGCTTCCCTGTATGGATCTATGGCTAGAGATCAACCCCGAGGCCTTGCGAGGCCTACCCCGGAGCCACATCCACAGCCCTGTTAGCAGAAATGTCCGAGTTAGCATGGCTCCGCAGTATCTCCATCTGCTGCCATGAAGTGTTCTCAGGCTCTCTTCAGGGCTGAGGCTTTGGGGCCACACCTGAAGAAAATGACTGCTTCCATTTTATGAGAGGCAGATCTTTGTATTTGACCCTAGGCTTTCAAATATGTTGAGTAGATGAGAAAGGGGCCCAGCAGAAGACAAAGGAGAAAGCTCCAGACTCAGAAAATACCTCACTGAACTTCAGGCCCTTCGTCTACAAAATGCCAAAAATAATCTTTCCCGCTTGACAGTTATTTAGAGAGTTAAATGTGTTGAGCCATGTGGAGACCTTAGCAGAGGACCCGGCATATTATACAGACCCAATAAACATGTGAAATGTTTACCACTGGGGGAAAGGAGCACTCAGGTGAATATTGTTGTAGTTAGTTTGATGAAACACCATGACAACCTGGGGAGCAAAGGGTTTATTTCACAGGTAACAGTCACTGAGGGAAGTCAGGGCAGGAACTCAAGCAGGGCAGGAACCTGGAGGTAAGACCTGACGCAGGGGTCATGGAGGGGTGCTGCTTACTTGTTTGCTCATCATGGATTGCTCAGCCCACTTTCTTACGGAACCCAGGACTACCAGTTCATGGATGGCATCACCCACAATGGGTTGGGCCTGCCCTATCGATCACTGATTTAAAAAATGTCCCACATCCTGATCTTAGGGAGGCATCTTCTCGTTTATCTTTTCACGTTGACAGGAGAGTAGCCCACACAAAGGGCTTCTCTGCACTTGCTAGCTTGGTTTCTGAGATGCAAAGGTGGTGCCCTGGCCACCTGTCTCCTCGCTGATCCTTCTAAAGAGTACAGTGCCTTGGGAGTATTTTGCTCAGTCTTCTACTCCCCAGATGAACCTATTTCTCTAAGTCCACTATGTTTTCAAGATATATCAATAAAAACTTGGGGAACTATCACAGGAAAAAAAAATGAGTGAAATTACTTATGGTTCACTAAGCATCTATTATGATTAAATCCAAAATGTTCCCAACGGCTAGTGTTTTGAACACCTGGCTCCAAGCCAGTGGAGTTATTTTGAAGGCAGGGAGCCTCTAGGAGGTGGGGCTGGCAGAACCAGGTCACTGGGAGGGTGCCTTTGAAGCCTACACTCACTCCTGCGTCCAGTCTAGCTCTCCCTTTTCTGTCTGCCACCATGTGAACATGCTACAGCCTCAGGCTCCCATCACCATGGATGCGGCTGCCAAGACAGATGGCACTGCCATGATGGACATTACAGACAGGAAAAGTAGAGAAGTGAGCCTTAGAGGAGTGGTTTCTTGCTGGAGACCAGAGAATAAATTTACCTCAGTGTCCATGGAATTTCCCTCAGACCTGATAGAACAAAGGGAATATAAAATTCTCTCCCCCTCCCTCCATGTGTGTGTCTATATTTCCTACCTATAATGAAACTCACTCTTTCTGCTATGATGGACTGAAATCTCTCTGAAACCATGAGCTGAGATAAATTTTTCTTCCCTTTAAGTTGCTTCCATCAGATATCTGGTCACGGTGCTGTGACAGCACCTGTCTCTTCTGTATCAGCTATTTTTAAAATGATCATCAGATGAGTCCACTCACCTGAATCCTAAGAAATGTCTCACCCTTTGACATTTCAGTTCTCATGGGTATTCATTCTTAAAAACATTTCTTCCAAGCACCCACTGGTTCCCAGGTAATAGTTTTGTGTAGAATAGTTCCGAGATCACCTTGAAAGGCACACTTTCCCCCCTGAATTCCTTCATTTTCTAAAATTCTTTAAGAAAACTAATGAGGCACGAGTGTTAAGAACATTGACTGCTCTTGCAGAGGAGCTGGGTTCAGTTCCCAGCACCCACATCAGGAGGCTAACATCTGTCTATAACTCCAGTTTCAGAGATCTGATGCCTTCGTGCCTCTGTGGGCACCTACATGCACACAGTGCGTTTAAATTCACACAGATATATACAAAAATAATAAGCCTTTTTTAAAAAGAAAGAAAGGCAGGCAAGCAGGAAAGAAGGAGAAAAGGAAGGAAGTTAATGGACTTCTCAAGCAAGTCTTTTAAAATGAAGGAAACCTAATGAAGTTAGTGAAGTAGGAGCATGTGCCTTAAATGCTGCATTTGGTGAAAGCAGTATAATCGTGCCACTCAAGCATGCATGTACACACACACACACACACACACACACACACACACACACACACGGATGGACGGATGGGGGCAGTTTAGATTTCATTGTTCTAACAAGTCTGAGAAAAACTCCACAGACACTATGCTAAAGTTACCCTCTGACTCTCAGCAAGACACCATCTCCTCTAAGGCTCACTTTTCCCGTCTATAAAATGGGCACAATACAGGTGTTCTTTGCCAAATAGAGAAGCCATCTCATTGTCCATGCATGTGTATAAAACACCTTCAGAAAAGCTCAAAGTTTTTTACAAGCATTCGGCTGTGTACCTTTCTGAAGTGGGCTATTAATTATGTGTCATTACGCTTTGTTTAATAGATGGAAATAGCTGAAGCATGGGAAGATAATTCCAGTTAATAGCTGACTTAGAAACACAGCTGAGGCTTTAAACATGGGAACAAGATAGCAGGGAAGATGTCTGGAGAGCGAGATCTAAGCAGGAATTTGCTCCGCCCTCGTCTTTATGGTAAATGTCTCAGCTGCCCTGATGGCCTGCTCGCTTTCCTGAACCCTGCTTGCTTGCTTGCCCAGTAGAGGAATGGGGGGTGGGGCGGGGGGCTTGGAGTTTCCCAAGTACCTCAGATGCCTTCACAGGAAGATTGGTAAACCCTGGCCCAGTACAAAGGACAAAGAGAGTTACAGAGCCACCTTTTGTTATTAACCCTTGGAGACTTCCTACCAAAAGCCTAAACAAACAATATGCCCACAAGAACAAGGCCCTAGACATGGGCCTGTCACCTGCTGCTGCCTTTTTTAAATTCTTCTTGTGTTTTTTTTTTGAGGCAGGGTCTCACTATGGAGCCCTCACTGTCCTGGAACTCACTCTGTAGACCAGGCTGGCCTCGAACTCACGGAACTCACGGAGATCCTCTTCCTCCCAAATACTGGGATTAAAGGCATGCACCACCACACACAGCTCTCCTAGGTTCTTCTGACTGTTACATCTGACCTAAAACCCAACATCTGCACATGCAGCCTCAAGCCATCTGTCTAAACCTACTCTTCCTACACGCAGGCGATGCTGTCAATCTTGGAGGACCAAGAGGAGGAAACTGGAAGTCAGGGATGCCCTCACATAGCTGGTGACCCTTTCATAGTGATTATACATTTGATCTCTAGCAGTAGTTAGTGGAGACTGGAAGCCCTTCATCCCAGGAGGGGGTAGTAAGAAAAATTGTCTAACCCTAACCCTAATCCTAACCCTAACCCTAAGAAATAAAAGCATAGGACCCTAAAATCATCCCTGTCTAGGAAAAAGAAAAAAGAAACAAGATTCAGTCCATTTTTGGTCCGGTTCATGTGGAGATGTCCCAGGCCATGGCTGAAATCTAATAGTGGTGGCCACATGAGGAAGCGGGGGTCTCTAAGGAAAAATCAGACTCCTGGCTAGATCTCTGTGCAGGATAAAAGGGAAGAGGTAAAGGTGCTGGCCACTTAATCGGGGTAGAAGGAAAAGGACATCCAACAGAAATCCGCAGGGTTCGGATCTCACACATGGATGGGGATTTCAAGCCTGTGAGAAGGAGCTAGTTACAAGAGGAAAATATATACATCATGCTGTAATCCAAAGGTCTCCCCCCTTCACCAGAGACCATCTTACCACATGTACTTTCCTCTCTCTCTTTCTCTCTCTCTCTCTCTCTCTCTCTCTCTCTCTCTCTCTCTCACACACACACACACACACACACACACACACACACACACACACACAGGTTGTTCCTCTTTACCACAAAAGCCAAGGTAATGTCTGGCACTACGTTAAGGAAAAGCATAGACAGAAAATATGAACAACAACAACAGCACATGTTTCTGTGAAGAATATTTCTAACTAATATGAGAAACAATACACCCAGAAAAACACAAAGATTCTATGCTTCCTTCTAGACGGGCAAAGTAAAACCCAAGTCAGGAACACAATTTAGACAACTGGACAGAAGATGTTTAATTATGACAAGATCTTTTTTAACTGTAAAGTGTCTACAATTATCTGGGGAAAGTCATTCAAGTATTTTTTTTTTAATACTGTGCTTCCTCTAGAATAGTATCTATGATACAGCTGGGACGACAAAACCGGTTCATGTGAAAAGCATAAGCCAGTGGGGAGAACAAACTACACACGAAGGGGGCTGTAACAGCTTCAAACCTGTCTAAGCGTGACCGTCAGCTGTGTATGAGTCTAACCTAGCTACACTGGGTGTGGATGAGTCTAACCTAAGCTACACTAGGTGTGTACGGGTCTAACCTAGGCTACACTGTGTTAGTTTCCGGCCAGTGTGTGCTTAGAAAGACCACGTCTCACTCTGAAAAAAAGAGCTCAGTGTGATGATGCACACTGTTAATCCCGGCACTCGGGACGCAGAGACAAAAGGGTCTCTCTGAGTTCGAGGCCAGCCCTGTCTACGTGGTGAGTTCTAGGATAGCCAGGGCTACGTAGAGATACCCTGTCTCAAAACAAAAGTTAGATGATAAATGAGTGGATGGACGACAGACAGACAGACAAATAGATAACACACACACAAACAGTCCCTTTAGAAAAAAAGGCTCAGTAGACATGGTGGTACACTCTAAGGCTAAATTGGGAGGGCTACAAGTTCAAGGTCAACCTGGGCTACATAGAGAGAACCAATCATGAAGAGAAAATATAATAATAATACCAATGTGTTTAGACTCCTCCCAGTCAAGTGTTCATCCATGTGGGCACCCACTGGGGAACAGCAACATGGCTCTTTTCTGATATCTGTCCCTGTCTCTCAGCTACCCAAGACGGTCAAGTCAAAGCTGGCTGTTTTGTAGCCATGCCCACTGCTCACACTCCTCCCATCCCTGGGCACACCTGCCATCCAAGAGTCCAACGCTTTGCCCAGCCTGCAGGTAAAATGGTTAGGAAAAATGCTCTTCCTGCTTCTGTGGAGGCTGATGCCTGGGGGCAGTCCTCTGTGTGTCACCACTGAGAATGCTGAGGCCATGAGGCTCTTACAAAAAAATGCTGAAGGTCACAATTCAAGAACAGAGCCTGAGCGATGACTCAGCTGGTAAGCTGGGGCCGGGAAAGTTGCTAAGGGCAGGCTAAGTCAGTATCCCTGTTCTGCCAGCCAGAAACAGGAACTTGGTACACATTCCAAGAAGGGCATGCAGTTGAGAAGAGGAAGAGAGGATTCTGGGAAGGCAGCTGGCCTCCAGAGAAACCGTATCTGCCAGTCCTGAGGCCACACAGTCACCAACAATGCACAGACCATCCTTCAAATTAAAGGATTACCCTCACTCAAGACATGTGGTGGCCCAAGCGACCAATAAGAGTCTTCAAAGACAACCCAGAGGAGAGAAAGAGGACCAGGACCCAAACACCAGTGAGCTCCCTCTAGAGTGAGGAGCTCCCTTTAGTGAGCTCCTGCCCACAGGTCTAAGCCTGGTTTACACACGGACTTGGCTTCCTACAATTTTGCTCAACTAGTAGTGGACTAGAGAGAACTGAAGCCATCTGAGGTCCATCCAGTGAGACTCTGCAGCAGACTGGTTAGAAAGCGTGTACTTGTAGTACAGGCAGGGACACAAACAGCACATCACTCACACCTAGCTGCTGGAGTCTGGGTACCGGCTGCTGAGGAAATCTACATCCCTGCACTAAAGACAGGAACATCAAAAGCATCTCCTTAACACCCCCACCTCCCCACCTCTCACTGAAATCCCAATAAAATCAAAAGAGAAAAGTATTTTTCCTTTGACATATAAAACAGAAAAGAGAGAGAAAACACAACACTAGACACATTTGTGGTGTGAGGAGAAGACAACTGAAACACATACTTCTTAGATGAGGGAGCTACAAAGCAAGGGGGTTAACTAGATTGTTCAGAAAGCTGAGTTCTGGGAGGGTGAGGGAGCATCTAATGTGCTCAAGGTTCCGGGTTCCAACCCCAACACTATAAAAAGAAAAAAAGTCAGCTGGACCTTCCAACATCCCTTCACCCACGTGGAGAAGTTAAGTGACGGCTCTTCTCTACCTTCAGGTCAAGTTTGCATGAGCAGCACGAAAGGGTTCTGAGACTGCCACATTCAGCCTCATCTCAACTGTGACAGCTAGGCACTCCTTCAACCTCGAGACCAGAAAAGCCCTCTGGTCCCTCGCACCAGACCAGCAATGATACCGGAGATCGCCCTGATCTGACCATAAGGACAACACAACAGTCCAAGGCCAGAGAGTTACCAGAAAAACAGCACCTTAGACACACGTGTCACATACATTGCCCATCTCCAGGAAAAACCTAAATGTCACACCCACACACCAGAAAGAACCAGAAAAGGCCCAGTCACACCACCACAGGCTTTGCACCTGGCCCAGCCCAACCTTCCTTGGGAGGTCCAGTTGAATCAGCTTAAGAAGAAACTAAAGCCAACAAGCCCACCCACATCTTCAGCTTCTTAGGTAACCCAGGGCAACCAGACCAGAAGGAACACCCCCAACACACTGCCTGTTTTCACTACACTTCTGCAGACCTGGGACTGTGGGGTAGGAGAGGCACACTTCTAGTCCAAAAATCAAAAGTCAATCTGTTCCCCAGAGATAAGATCCTAGAAGCAAAAAGAAATGTATACACACACACACACACACACACACACACACAGAGTGCCCAATTGTACCTACTTGGAGAACAACAACAAAGCTTTTAAATTCAAAATGCTAAAAGCATTATTAAAACCAGATATGGCGACACACATGTAATTCCAGCTCTCGTGAGGTTAAGGCAGGAGGAGAATGGGCTTTGAGCCAGCCTAGGCTGGCATAAACTACATAGGAATAATAGTAATAATAATAATAATAATAACAACAGTAACAATGTTAAAGACATTGAAAAACTCAATGTTAGACTGGATACTAATATTGAGAAAAATCTTCCTAAAAGATTTCAGAAATAATAAGACATAAATTATGTAACATACAAACTAAGAGGATTGATCTAAAATACCTAACATATAAACAATAAATAGGAGAAATAGGAAAAAAAATCACCAATGAAATAATTCAAGAATATTCCCCAAACTAAAAATTCCCAGATTCAAAGGCCCAGGACATCAGATGAAAACAAAGGCAAACCAAGGCACAGCACCAGGAAACCTACGCAGAGATGGTGGAGAACAAGGCACAGCACCAGGAAACCTACGCAGAGATGGTGGAGAACAAGGCACAGCACCAGGAAACGTAGAGATGGTGGAGAACAAGAGAATATGTCCGAACCCCACAGAAAAGCACAGCAGAGCTATGGCCTCTACTCAGGCTGTGCATAAAGATTAAGAACCCAGAAGGTCATAATTTAGAAGATCCTGGATAATATCCACCCTTTGAAATTTCCACCCCAGAATTCTACACTCAGCCAATCTACAAATTTCAAGGGAGAAACAGGTATCTTCAGTCATTCTTAGTCCCAGAAAGATTGACATCCCATGCATCCTTTTCCAGAAAGTTCTGAGGAGTCCACCAAAATAGAGGAAGTTACATGGATACCAGGAGATGGACCACAGGGAAGAGAGGATGGGGACTCCCAGGATTCTCAGTGACAGGACAGCCTCAGGGTGACAGCTGCCCCCCAAAATAGAAGTTCACCTCTCCAGAGTACTGTAAACCAGGAAGTTCAGGTTCAGCTTCCTGGGAAAAATGAAATTAGCAGAAGACCTGACTCCTTTAAGGGAAGGCTTGGAAAACTAACTAGTCAAGGGTTATTGATTAAGTTAATGATAAGTACACACACACAATAACACAAAATTTTGTGCTTGGTTTAGCTGTGACTGTCGACCTACCATTAATACCGTGGCCTACATTGACCTGGCCATCTGCAAGCCTGCGTTCTGGGCCTACATATACTTACACTTCCATTTGTTTCCCCAGTGGTAACCTAGTTGTTTGTGGGGTTTTGTTTTGTCTTGTTTTTTTAATTCCTTCTTTTTTTCCTCTCAAAAGAAAAATAAAAAACCCTGTAACTTTCAACCTCTGTTTCATGGTAACTTAGGTCATCTGAGCTCTAAACAGTAAAACACAGAGAGGAAATTAATAGTTATACTCCAACGTAAGGAAGGACTGGCTGACCCAGGCAGACCGTAGTGGAGGCAAGCATGCATGGAAAAATAACCTCTGAACCCTCTCCTTGAGGTGGCTTGCGGTTGTTTTTGTCCAACAGATCTGTTCTAACAGCACACTCACAGGGAGCAAGACAAGCTTCCCACTGCTGATGATCACAAGCCAACTTCATTCTTTTCTTACAGACCTGGATGTTCCCCTGAGGGCCCTAACTGAACCAATACGGCTGTCTCCCAAAACTGTTGGTATGCATTCAACTTGAAAGACTTTGCTTCACCTGCTGTTCACTGGTCAAGACCAGAGAGAGCAACGTAAGGGCCCTAAACAGGGGCAGTGGCATCAACAGACACTTCCCAAGCATCCACAGGGGAGCCAGCACCACACTGGGTATCAGTGCCCTTACTAATGCTGCAGACAACAAACAAATGATCTCCCTCAGATGGGTGTGAAGACCCAGGGAAGGATGAAGTAGATGGCAAAAACTAGAAGAACAGGGACAGGGCAAGGAAGGGAGGCACCAACCAGAGCAGCCTGGAGAACCTGTAGGCAGAGGTGTGTTTAGAGGCCCAAAGACTAATCAATCTCCCAGCACCCTAGGCGCCTGGAGGAAGGCAAGGAGGTTAGCCATTCTTCTTCAAGAATACAAACAGACCAGTAATTGTCCACAGTCTCTTCATTCTTCTTTAATGATCAACTGTAGGGGAGAAGGCTACCATCTACTGATCATTACAGGTTTGATTAAAAAAAACATACCCCCTGCCCTGCTCTGAACAACTTAATGCAGACTAAAGTAAGGAAACAGTTTGGCCACGCTAAAACATACATTCATACTTTAGATTCTTTCCTACTTGGGAAGAGAAGAAAATTCTAGGTCAAAGATCCATGTAGGGCAAAGGTATTGCCAACTAGAGCGTAGCATTGATTTGCATGTGTTTACAATACTTGTCCCACACAGTTCCACAAGCCAGAAAGCACACACCCTTGTGGGAAGAATGGGGGCCATTAACATAAACAGTACAGAAAGCACCCTGAGTTGTCAAAGACAGGAATAGTGATCTGATTAGTAAGAGCATGGTGAAAGGACAAGCCTTTCTCAAACAATGAAAACATAACTGAACAAAAAGAATGCTTTTAACTACTTAATGTATAAATTTAGCCACGTTTCTATCCGCCTCCCCCCATAGAAAGCAAGCTATTCCACATTACATTTGAGTCTTGCAGACCAAAAAGCTACCAGTGTCGTTAACTAATCTATTAAACGCCACAATATGTTTGGGAGACTTGCTGATACGTTGGTGCTTCCTCCTACCACTCCCTAGCTCTGGAAAAGAGAATTATCTGGGGGAGGGGATAGATTGTCAGAGTTTCCTAAGAGGAAGACGGGGACTCACTGGAAAAAATGTAAGGCATATGCTTAAAGCACACAACTATGCTGGTGAGCCTCCAAACCCACTTACCCACCAGCCACCCTGTTGTTCCAATTTAACACTGAGATCCACTCGTCTAATCAAATATTCCAGTTCCCAAAGACTGGCTCGACATGGGACCTGGTACACATAACTGTTATTTGCCAATGACAGGAAAAAGTTAAGAAATTTAAGATCCAGCGAAGATTGCACCGTCCTGGGACAAGGCCCACATAGTTTTTTCCGCAAGCTCCTGTTTATCAAGATTCAAATACCACTTCCCGGGGGGGGGGGGAATGAATGAATAAAATAAACAAGTGCACCTGACGGGGTGACGCGCTCGGCACAGGCAACTGTGGACCATCTCCGTGGATTCTAACTTTCCCGCGGGACAAGCAGAGGAGAAAAGCAGCCTGCTGTTCTACTGGGGAGGGAACTCAACAGCCAGTGGTTTCACCTCAGAAACCAAGTCCAAAGGAGCTCACATCGGGAGCCCGGAGAGAGGCTGCAGCCACAGGGAAGGCGCGGCCATCAGGGGAGCGCACTTGTCCCTTCTTCCTGGCCAAAGAGGACGGGTCCCTCACCTGACGCGGAGAGCCCATTCTCACACGCGAAAGGCAGAAGATCCTTCCCAATCCCATTAAAGTCGGTCTCCAGCAGGTGGATGCCACCTCCATGGGCGCGCACCCCGTCCGATCCTCCCCGCCAGGAGTCTTTGGGTCCTTACCTAGATAGAGCGCGGGCTAAGCCAAGCCGGGACAGGGCGACGTCCAGACTGCGAAGCCTCGAGCCGGGCGCGCGTTGACCGAGCCCATCGACACGCCCATCGTCTAGCTCCGCCCCTGTCCCCGCCCCTCGCCGCGCCTCCTTTGCCCTCTGTGGTCCACAGCCACGGGTCCCCTACCTTCCTTCCGCGAGTTCATGGAAGCCAGAGGCTGCAGTCAGAGCCGTGCGGCCGGGGCTCCAGTGTCCTTTATCCACACAGCCGCGGCGTGGGGTCTCTCTAAGTCCCGACTTCCCACCCCAAGAGAACCATCCAGAAAAGGCTCGTCTGTCCCCGACTGGGAGAGCCCGGAGCAGTAACACCTGTAGGTGGCTGAGTGCCCTGTCGGAACTAGGAACCGACCTCCACTTCCGCTTAGCTCCTGCGGGCTATCCGGATGACGCTGTGCCCTGGGGTGATAAAAGAATGGGTCATTTGAACTGGCAAGCTCGAAGCAGCAGAGCATAGCATAGGGTCACGTTCAGTTATTAGTGTATTAACAGTTAAGTCGTTGAAGAGTAGAAAACAACCTTCCAGTTATTGTCTTGTATTAAATACTGTGAAGGACTTAGACACAGGGGAAAGAACTTGCCCATTGTCATCTAGCTAGCTAATTGGCCTTGAAAGGCTGGGGCTATAGCTCTAGGGGACAATGTTTGCTTAACAGGAGCAGGGTCCTGGGTTTGAATCTCTACCTTGACGTCTAAGCTGTCTTTGCGTTTAGCCTCTGTAATCTGGACTCATCAATACTGTACTGTGGGACAGGCATGGTGACCCATACCTTTAATTCCAGCACTTGGGAGGCAAAGGCAAACCCATTTCTGTGCTTTCAAGACCAGTCTGGTCTAGTGGTTCCATGCCAGCCAGAGTTGGGGTGTGGGGTGTGAGGACCAGAGGGAGAGGGACACAAGACTGTAATGTCTGTGAATTGTCCCCAGGAATACAAGAAGGAGCTCTGCCCCCTAAAAGCTTTTGAGACAGAGAGATATAGTAATTTGTAAAATGCTCGCTATGTAAACCCAGGTTGATCACATAGAACCCACCCAGCCCCCAAAAGAAAACCTTTTCTTCACCTGCAATCCAGAGCTGGAGGCAGAAACTGAGCATATCTGGGCATCTGCTGGCCAACCAGTCTAACCCAGCTCCAGATTCTGGTCCAGGTTCAACAAGAGACCATCTCAAATAATACGTAGCGAACAATTGAGAAAGACCTCTACCTCTAGCCTCCACAATAGCTTCTCCCCTCTATAAAGGGAGAAAAACAATAAACAGGTTAGCAAAAAAACCATTTCACATGTGAGGTGTCTTGTCTGAAACACACTGGGGTGAAGAGAGTGATGAGAAGGGCGACTTCTCAAACAAGGGGACCATACAGATGCAGATGAGACCTGAATCAGGCAGCCAACCTGAAGATGAAACTGGGGTGGGGTGGGAGTGACGAATGCAGTAAGACCTGACCTGACACCTGCTAGGGATTGCAAAGTGCTGCCTTCCCGCGCTATTTCTGCTGTGATCATCGGAATGACCTGAGAAGTCATGTGACAAGATTCCATTTGAGGGAAAGAACTAAGGGCTGTGTAAAGAACTCCCCTAAAGTCATAGCATTAGGAAGGGGATTTGTAACTAAATCCTCTCCTCCGGGAAAGACCTAAAGCATAAAGACCATAAAGCCAGGCTCTGAGGGAGCCTACCACTCTCTTTCCTGCTTCCTAGGCCCTTCCTGTGCTTATTTTTCATTTTCACTTTTCCAGCCATGCAGATGTGCTTGGGAATGGGAGGACTGAATCCTGTATGCAAAAAATAGTTGGAGCATTGTGTCTGCAGAGACAGCAGGTTATAGCTATGGTACTGCAGTGTGTGTGTGTGTGTGTGTGTGTGTGTGTGTGTGTGTGTGTACACTTGAGAGCTTATTACATTGACTAACTTGGAAAAGATAAGCACTATTGCCGTTAAAGGATGCCACCATCTGGTACAATGAGGCTTAGAACTAATTTCCTGTCATGTGGGCTGCTGCCCCTGGGTGACCCTTGTGTCTCATATTCTCAACTAAATGGTGGCTGTGAATTTTAAATAACAAACTCTCTGATGCCTCCTTCATAAAGCTTAGAATTAAGAGGGAAAAAAATATCCTACTGCTCTCCTTTAATTCCAAGGAAAACCAGAGAGGACTTAGCTGTCAACAGAACACCTAGATCCAGATAGCTTGACAATAATTGGGGTGGTTTCCTGAAGAAAACATTCGCTCTGCTGTCAATCAAACAGCTTGAGAAGGTGTTGCTACCACATGCCCTCCACAAATCGTGCAGGAGAGAGAGGAGCACTATTCTTATCAAGGGAAAAAGAGAACGACACAGAGAGACCAGCGGAGGACTTCAAGTTCATCAATGGAAAGGCGAAAGCTGAACACAGAATGAGCTTGGTGTTCAGTGTTGCAGCTGGGGAAATGGCTCAGCATTTAAAGCATTTGTTGTGGAAGTCTGATGACCCAGGGTAGATCCCACGCATAAGCTGCACAGTTACACAGGTATCTGTAATGCCAGCGTTCCAGCGACAACATAGGAGGCAGAAACAGGAGGTAACTGATGCACATGGTTGCACATATTATTATGTACACAATAAGAGACTCTGTCTCAAGGGGAAAGGAAGAGACTGTAACCCAAAGTTGTCTTCTGACATCATACAGAAAGTGGCCCATACACACTTAAACACGACAAATATTCCATCTTCGTATCTTGTCTGTGTATGTGTAAATAAATATAATTATTATTAATTATTATTTTTTCTTCTGTCTTACATGAAAAGAGAATATAAATATTGGGCTTCTATAACTCAAACAAAAAGTCACTGATTTAAGATTTCTTCCCTTAATGCTGAGTGTAGTAGCACATGCCTTTAATCCCCCAACTGGGGAGGCAGAGGCAGGTGGATATCTGTGCGTTTGAGGCCAGCCTGGTCTATAAAGTGAGTT
Source organism: Dicrostonyx torquatus (assembly GCA_028555095.1). NCBI lineage: Eukaryota > Metazoa > Chordata > Mammalia > Rodentia > Cricetidae > Dicrostonyx > Dicrostonyx torquatus. The sequence goes on from JAQHUG010000109.1 coordinate 2,317,283, forward strand.
CCAGGTCTGCCAGGACTGTTACACAGAGAAACCCTGTCTCAAAAAAATAAAAATAAAATTTCTTCCCTGCCTCCAAAGTCAAATCAATTACCATCACATTACTGCCTTCTTAATAGAGCTGAAATACAAACCAGTTATTTAATAAATTTCTTGAAGCCCGTGATCTCCTTCTTGTAGGACATTGCTATGACATCTATAAAATTTTGCATATTTAAATGCTAAATATTAGGTTGACATAATTTCTGTTTCTTGAGAGAGAAACAAATACTTCTTTTAACCCATATGTGGATTCCAGATGGTGCATAAGAAACATACAAAATCCACTTAAAAGGTTTGTAGATAAAGCAGCTTCTGACACTCCTGTTTGAAAGTCTCTGTCTCTCTTTTATGACCTTTCACCTACCCAAGGAATCTGCCCATAATCTGGTCATGTGTTGATTGAGTGAATAAATGATAACAATAATGATAATAACACAGATCTTATTAGTCTTGCACAGAGACTCTCTTTTGTGTGAAGAGGACTTCATTCAGATTATGGGACATGTCTGCCTCTTTCTTTCCATTGTGTAGCAAAAGCAGTTACATCTTTGGAACTCAACACATAGAAGGAAGGAAAGAATGCCGGATGCTGGACCCAAAGTTATTAATCACACTACCAAGAGCAGTTGTTAAGTTGGAGAAATGGCTCTGTAGTTAAAAGCACTGGATGCTCTTCCAGAGGACTCAGGTTTGAGTCTCAGCATGCACATGGTGGCTCACATCCAGCTCTAGCTCCAGTTCCAGAAGGTCTGATGCCCTCTTCTGGCCTCTGAAGGTACTAGATGCAGGTAGCACACAGACACCTATGCAAGCAAAACAGTGGTATAAACAAAACAAAAGTTTTAAAGTATCATAACTGCTAAATAAATAATTCAAAATAAATTAAAAAGTAACATACACAAAGTATGTTTGCAAAAGCATCATCTCATTGAGTGTGATAATACACACCTATAACCCCAACACCTGAAAAGCAGAATCAGGAGACTCATGAGTTTTAAGTCAGCCTGGGCTACCTAGTAAGCTGTGTTTCAAGAAACAAGGTTTGGAGGGACTGGTGAGGTGGCTCACCAAGTAAAGGCAGTTATTTCCAAGGCTCAGAGATGACCTGAGTTGCATTCCCAGGATCTACAAAGTAGGAGAGAACTGACTCCTACCAGCTGTCCTCTGACCTCCATACACATCATGGCATGTCTGCCCACACATAAATAAATGTATTTCTTTTAAGGGCTGAAGATGTAGCTCAGTGGCAGAATATTTGCCTAGCATGTACAAGATGTTGGGTTCAATACCCAGTACAGATAGATAGGAGGGGGGCTGGGTGGTGAAAATAAGAAATAAATGTAGAGGGGCTGAGGGTATATAGCTTAGTTTGAAGGATGCTTGCTTAGCAGGCATAAAGCCTTTGTTCCAATTCCTAGCACTGCCTAAAATTGGTGGCACATGTTTGTAACTCCAGCACTTGGAGATGGAGGTAGAAAGGGAATTGGAGGCCAGCCTAAAATATATGAGAACACGGTTCCAAAAACAAAGAAGAATTCACTCCAGATGTCTGGAGGCCTGGAAATGTGAGCCTATTTCCACGTTGACCAAAGGTCAGAGAGTTGGACCTTACCTCTAGTTCCTTCAAGGTTATATGTTGGCACTAATAATGCAATAACCCTAACTGAAACTCCATGAATACACTATTGTGGATAGATGGGCTAGAAGGGAGAACCAATGAACCGCTTATTTCTGGAGCAATAGTAGTTACCTAATCTGAGCAACAGTGATGGCTGGTGGGTGGACGAAAAGAATGAATAAAAGAAGGAAGGGAGAAAAGTCATTAATAGTGCTACCAGACTACAACACATGCTTTACTGTTTGCAACATCAGAGTCTCCTAAGAGGAAGAGGACAGAGCTGACACAGCATTCAAAGAAATAATGGCTGAAATTTCCCACATTTGGCAAATGATGTAAAGCTATAGAGTAGGAAGTTAAGCAAATCTCATACTGGGTAGATACAGAAAAATTCACAATCGGACATACCACAGTTGAGCTTCGTAATTTTTTAAGATGTATTCATTTATTTATTATGTATAGCATGTTCTGGCTGTGTGTATGCTTGCATCCACAAGAGGGTGCCAGATCTCAATTACAGATGGTTGTGAGCCACCATGTAGTTGCTGAGAATTGAACCCAGGACCTCTAGAAGAGCAGTTAGTGCTCTTAACTTCTGACCCATCTCTCTAGCCCAAGCTTTGTAATGTTAAAGAGAAAAATACTCTGAAAGCAGAGAAGTGTGACCCTGATCTAAGATAAGAAAACAACTCCAAGGACAGCTGACTTTCATGGGAAACCTGGCAGAAAAAAAGTGGGAGAGATTTCCTGAGAGCTGAAAGAAAATAACTGCCAAACAGTTCAGAATTCTACACTTAGCCAAAATGTCCTTCATAAATGAAGGATAACGCAGCCAAGTGGTTGTAGTATGATCCTAATTAGTCTTATCCATAAAAACCTAGAGTCAAATAACGAGGTAAATGCTGAAAGATCAAAGAAGCAGGGCAACCAGCCATTAGAGTATTTACCAAAAGGATCTCCTATCTCTACAAATCCTCAGATTGGATAGGTCTAAGATTTTGTCTCCACCTCCCTAGTGCTGGGATTAAGATGTGCACAACCACCAACTTGATCGTATAGTTAACTAGTGCCCAGTTCCACCCTCTGATCTTCAGGCACTCTTTATTTGTTAGAGCACAAACAAAATATCACCACAGACAGTGATGACACTCAC
>JAQHUG010000109.1:2353367-2375375 GCA_028555095.1 Dicrostonyx torquatus
GCACACACCTTGACCCAGCACTGGGGAGGCAGAGGCAGGTGCATCTCTGTGAGTTTGAGGCCGGCCTGGTCTACAAAGTGAGTTCCAGGACAGCCAGGACTATTATACAGAGAAACCCTGTCTTGAAAAAGCAATATATAAATAAATAAAAATAAAAATAAAAGAACTAGGCCTTGCCACAGATAGCTTTAGAGCCCTGTTTTTACTATAAAGCCATAATTATCCTTGATCTTAGAGAAAAGATAAGTGATAATAAAGCCCTAATTATTATAATAAAGCCACAGTCATCCCCATTCCCATCACCCCAAGGTGATCACTAAGCATGACAGTGCAGAAGGGTTGTAGGTGACCTCTTATGCTGGAGTTGTTGCCTACGGTATATTATTGAGAAGGATGCTGAGGCTTCTGATGAAGCAGATGCGCCACTCATCGGCCCACACGCACCGCGGGCAATGCTGCAGTTTCTGCTTAGAGTCTGACCTCCGTCTACGATACCACAGTGGACTAATATTACCCAGTCTACTCATACGTGAGGCTAGCGCTATGGCACTCAGGAATCTGGAATTAGAACACTGGATGGCTAAACGATTAGGTCACAGTAGGCACATGAACCGAATTGTCAACACTTGCTATAACACCAAACCCAAAGCCACATGCCAGCTGATGTCAGCAAGGGAACACAGAGTCACGAGTAAGCAGAGGGCAAAGGGGGGAATCCTGTCACAATGTAAATTAGGATCTGTTAGAATCAACCTTAGAATCCAACACTGTCATCTTACTGCCTCGTCAGCGGCCTAAGGGGCAGATTCTCATAGCATCTTCTCATCTACCTAACCTCATTCCCTCTGACTCCAGGTTAGTCACGGGAGCCTTGCTCTTCCTTTAGGGGAACACATTATTGGCTGAGGACTTTGGGCTCTGCTGTTCTGCTGATGGTCCCGACCCCCAGTGTCCCACATAACCTGCTTCCTCATCTCCAATGTTTCAGGGGAAGCCGGGTGTGTGGGCCAGAGGCAGAACAGCTTCTTAGCCTGAGAGAGGCCCTGGTTAGACCTCTGGTACCGACTGCCTCTCCGCTCAGAGAGGTCTTTACCACCACTCTGTCTGAAGTCCTGCCCCCACTCGTACTCCCTCCGATTTACTGTTCTCTATAGCAGCAGTATCTCCCTCACCTTTACCTTTCCCTTGCCCTGTTTGCTTGCCACATTTGTGGACTTTGAGTATATTCTTCCATTGCCTTGTTTTACAAACGTGAACACATATGTAGTTTTAAAAAACTTTTCCCTCCTGTTTTTTCAGACAGGTCTCTCCCTGTAGCCCTGGCTGGCCTGGTACTCACTAGACGAGGCTAGCCTTGAACTCCCCTTCTGCCTGCCCCTGCCTCCTGAGTGCTGAGGGTAAAGGGGTGTGCTACCAAACCCAGCTCCCTTCTGCTCTACCTGAAGGGTAGCACACTGCAGGCCCTGCTTTGACTAGTCATCCAGGAGGAGCTCACTAGTCTCTCTTTCTTCAGTGGGCCATTGTCCCCGTCATGGAGATCATGGCTTCTGCACTAGTAGCTCACACTGGCAGCCTTGGGCTGCCTTTGTCCTCTACTACTGTCTACATTACTTTTGAATGAAGTCTTGGACTTAAGCTTTATGAATATCAACCCATTCATCATCTTTCTTTTTTTTTGAGACAGTTTCACTAAGTGGTCTCATTTTTTGTTTTTTCCTTGCTTTTTTTTTTTTTTGTGATAGGGTCTCACTGTGCAACTCCAGCTGGCCTTGGGCTTGCTATATAGATCAAACTGGGTTTTTTTGTTTTTGTTTTTCGAGACAGGGTTTCTCTGTAGCTTTTGGAGCCTTTCCTGGAGCTAGCTCTTGTAGACCAGGCCTCGAACTCACAAAGATCCGCCTGTCTCTGCCTCCCGAGTGTATATACATCAAACTGGCTTCATAATCACAGATATCCACCTGCCTCTGCCTCCCAAGTGCTGGGATTAAAGGCATGTGCTACCATTCTTTTTAAAATTGATATGATTAAAACGATTTTTTTGTTCATTAACTAAAAGATGTTATGGACCTTAACTCGCCCTGTAGGTCAATTTTAAATCACATTAAGGAAAACTATTTCAGGTGGGAGAAATTGGTTTCTTGTCCCATGTGTCTCTCCCCCAAAAAAGCCTTTTTTTTTTCTTGTTCATATTGCTTACATGTCACTTTCCACCTGTTGGTTCATATATTAACAATCTGCACATACCTCCTAAATGGACAACAGGTCAAAGCAGATGAAGGAACATATTCCAAGGCCTTTATCATCTCTGGCCCCCAAGAGTGTATATACCTTGAACTAGTAACCAATTGCATAATGAATAAATATAACTGGCTAATCTAGAACATGCAGTGTCCCTAAGAGGTATCCATGCAATGCCCCGTGTAACACAATGTTAAAATTATAAGAACTATAGGAAATGACAAGAGAAAATATGAGGTGTTTTGTTTCTCAGTAAATGACAGGACTTGTTGAACCTTGAGCCTTTAAACTACCTTAATCCCACAAAATGAGCCCTCCAGCACATTGTTTTGGACCCTTGCGCAAAGTGCCTGCCAAGGTTTTCTCAAGGCACCAATCCTGAGCGGGGTCTTCCAAAGGATGTTTCCTATTCTTGCCCAAGTATATTCGTAATCAAGCCCATTGCTATAGCCACATGGAAGATGTGGCAACCACATTATTCTGCTCAGAAGGAATTTCCACTTCTGCATGGGCTAGTGACCTCTGTTAGCCGTTTGACTGGGAGGAGATGTTATGTGATCACACTTTGCCTAGACTGACCAGCCACACCACAAGGACCTTGCGCAACACTGTGATGTTGTTCTAGGTGCATCAGAGGTGAAGAATTAAAAAGGCATCTTTATTCTGCCTCTTGGAAAGGATGGGGGAATTTAATGCCTCTCAATGTAGTAATTCCATCTTTGAAAGCAAGATACACTTCCAATGTCCTGTAGAATGCAGTCCCGTCCTGGCTAGGTTGCTCACAGCTGCCACCATGATAAACCCTGCTGCCAGTGCACAGCAATGGTGGTTGGCTCAAGAGCTATCTATACACCAAGATCTGGGTCCAATAAACACCCAGGCTCAAGGAATTCTTATGGCAGAACTGCTGAAAGACATGTCTGACTCAAGTCTGACAAGATACCTAGCTCTCTGATCCTGGCTGGAAAAACGGGCAGTGGAAAAAGCTCAATGATTCAGAAGTGTGAGATTAAAAGGAACCAAGTTCTTCTTTAATTCTGGCAGGCCACTAGACCAACAAATAGAACATCTTTTTGGACTTCGGGCTGCTACTTTAGGTAGCCCACCTGAAGTAAAACATACTGATAAAAGGGGGAACCACCTGTGCTTACTACTCATGTCTTCCCTGCCCTGCCCCAAACCCTCATTTCTCCAGAGTGGAGCACTGATATGAGGGTTACCTGTTTTCAGGGAGTTAAGGGAAGATGGAAATCTGTTTAGACTCATGCTGTGTGAACTCCTTCAGCCAAAATTATATTGAATATACTCCTATTTCTGTCTACAATATTTGTATACCTAGGCAAAGTTATTTTGTCATATGCATGCATGCTTCTACCTCTGCTTAAGACATTTTATATATTGATACAATTTTAGGATATATTTATCATATCGCATTATACATTTCTACCTCTGATCAAGATACTTATACATTGCTTACATTTTGAGGTCATTGTCCTCATTTGCTGCACAGTTGTTTAAAGATTGTTTAATATTCTAATATGAAGTCTTAGTCTTTACGCTATATAGGTATTAAAAATTATAGGTCAATAGCCATTCATGTTTGTCCTACTTATAGCTAGACTAACCAGGTTCTTTAGATAGAGATTGTATTCTGCATAGATAGGTAATCCTCAACCACTTCAAAGAACTGTAGAATATGGCATTTAAATAAATTAGGGTAATGTTGACATGAGAAACAATTGCTCCTGACAGCACTGATGTATTCCCAAGAGAATGTTGAGCACTGAAGACACTCCACTTGGAGCTTGTTTTCTTCTTGGCAAAACTGACCTTTGGGCAAGGAATTGCCCATGACTCGACCACTGACAAAATGCATGGTGTCTGGATAGGACAAGCAGGATACAAGAAAATAGACTGTCAAACCTTGCCAAGAAGGGTAAGACAGTTTTGAAAATTTTCCTGCCTCTGAAAATGGTCTGTCAGTTACTCTAGGCCTTAGCCAAAGTTGGTTGCTCCAACATTGCAAATGAGACTTTGGTTGATTGCCCAGGTAGCCAGTTGTCTCTGTCATTTACTGCACATTTTGGAAGTTTCTTGATTGCACTTCCTGCCTACCCAAGCAATATTATTTCCCTTCTCAGGTCTTCAAAGGGGTTGAAGACTAGACAGTTGTTACTTTCCTCTCATGACTTGGCCAAGTTATTTATAATACAATACTTAAATTCATTAGGATAGGATAATTGTTGAAATATTTAGCATATATTTCTTGATTGATATTGTTTATGCTGGTTATAATTCTAATTTTTATACTTGATATTTATTCTTATTGTATATAGTTTTGTATTAGGCTTTGAACTCTCTTATTTCAAAAAAAAAGGGGAGGTGCTATGGGAACTTCTTCAGCCAATAGCCTTTAAGATAACAGCCCATTTGGGTATGATCTCTTATACTATAAATGCAGCCATAAAGCTTGTGCGCTCTTTCTCTCCTGGCTGCTGGATTTGGTTCCTGTTCCCTGTTTGTGCAGAGGACTATGATCTGCGAGTCAACCCCTAAATAAATAACTCTTTATTATACTCAATTCTGAGCCAGTGTGGGATTACTTTTTAGCGTCCATCTTCAGACTCAGGCAGTTTTGCAGACTGGGCCTTTGCCCAGAAGATCTGGTTATTAATTTGTCCCAGTACTAGAAACCACCTTGCGTCCTGGCAGTGGTGGTACACACCTTTAATCCCAGCCCTCAGGGGCAGAGGCAGATGGATCTCTTTGAGTTCTAGGCCAGCCAGGTCTACAGAGCAAGTTCCAGAACAGCCAGGGCTACACAGAGAAACTCTGTCTCAAAAAAAATAAAAATGAGCCAAACAAACAACAAAAACACCCAGCTGACTATAACCACTTGGTATTGACATTCACCAAGAATTACCGTTATCTAATATTCAACTGCAACACTTTCACCGCACCCTTCCCTGGTGTACGCTTTGGCTTTTGGTGTCTGTTTATAGTCTGCCTCAATCCAAGTTCTATTCAAAATTTTGTTCCCTGGTCAGACTCTTCCATCACCATCTTTGTTGACTGAAGTGATGCTGCAGCGTGGGTAATATCTGTTCTATAAACTCCACACAGGCGAGGCCTGTTCACTAAGCCTTTCTCGTAAGAAACTGATGTCAAAGCTTCATTTCAGCAAGCCACCAATAGGTGGCTTGTCTAGCCTTCCCCTGCCTTGGATGTGCCTGGAAATGTAGCCCCAGTCAACGGCTTAAGACACAGAGGGATTGCTTTCTTTGCTAAGGTCCTGATTGTTAGAAAGTAATAGAGTTGAGAGGTGTTGATAAATCAAACTTGGCAAGCTTGCTTTTGGAGCAAGAAACCTGAGGTTTTGGAATTATAAAATCATTAACTCTTAAGTTCTCAACATTGTCCCCAAAGCCCACATCAGATGATAAGAGAGATATGAGCATTCTTCTAAGTAAAAGAATGGTAAACTCATCATGGACATGGGCAACCAGGGATTGCGAGTGCAGATTTGGAAGTTAAACCACTGGTTTCATACCCAGCTTTGTTGCCACTTGCTATGTGGCTTCCTAGGACATCTCTGTGTCTGTCTATCCATTTACAATGGATCTATCACATCCCTCAAACAAAGTCCAGTTTTATTTATTTTAAATCCTAGGTCAGGTTGCTGGGATTCACCTTATCCTTAGAGATTCACAGAACTCTTAGCAACTTTCTCCCATCTTCTTAGCTTTTTAGACCATCCAGGGTATTTAGTTCAGACTGCACTTTTCAAACTCACTGCCATGCTGAACTGCTACTACCTAAACAAAGGAGGAAAGGCTACTATATGACAGCTTTTCCTTTCCAGCTGCTGCTAAAAAGGATGGGTAGGCAATAAAGTCGGTTTCATTCTCAGCAAAGACAGCAGCTTCCAGATTGTCAAGAACATCCTTCTCTCTGCACTGGCCATAGACTTCCTACTCCTCCATCAATATAGTGCAGTGTCTCCCCCGCTCCGCGAGTGTAATGGGGATCATTGAGGCTACTTTGGAGGTACCCCACCAACTGTAAGGCCTGACTGATGCTCACTGGAAAAACTCTAGACTCACATTTTTGGTCGCCTTCATTTTGGACCAAAGATTTCAACTCCAAGTCTCTCATATTTAAAGGTTCCTGGTGTTCTGGGCAAATATGGCAGTTCAGAGCTTTAATACCAGCACTCATGGAGCAATGAGAGCACCCCTCCCCCGCCAGTCTGATCTCCATAGTGAGTTCCAGACCAGCCAGGTCTGGACAGTGAGACATGTTCCTGGGGTCTGGGTTTGGTGGTGGCACATACCTTTAGTACCAGCATTCTGGAGGCAGAGGAAGGAGGATTTCCGTGAGTGCAAGGCCAGTTAGGGCCACACAGTGAGACCTTGTCTCAAAACACCAAGATAAATAAATAAGAGTTCCTGGGATTCTTTTTTAAGATATCTCCCCTAAGAGGCCCCGGTAGACTCAAGACAGGCACATCTGGAGGAAAGACCGTGGTGAGGGACAGATTCGAGAAGACGGCAGGAAATGACTGACCAAGTGTGTGCAATGCGGATAAAGTGGAAGCCCTAGATGGTGCAGGCTAGGTCAAAGAATTGGAGAGTTTTTAAAAAAATTATTATTTACTTACTTGCTTATTATTTTTTAATTATTTTGAGACAGTATCTTACTATGTAGTCCTGGTTGGCCTTGAACACAGACATCCACTTGCCTCTGCCTCACTGAGCAGTTTTTTAAAACAAGGACAGATATTTCTCTAAGTGCACAGCAGTCCCTGGACTACTTTTGGGTATATGCCCCCTACCACAGACCTTGATTTAGGACTGCTAAGTGCCTTTAAGCCATTGAGTCATGGTTTTCACCCTACATACTTGCAGTGGTTTGTAATGATTTCCACTTTGTCAGGGCTTTCAGTGGAGCAAACTTGCAAGTAGAAGCAAGTCATAAAAAAGACCACACCTGCTTAGAAAACAGCAGCTCCTTCTTCATTCAGCAACAAAGAGGCGACTTGGGAGGCGCCACCTGAAAAGCTGGCTGGGGTTGCTGTGTTGACTGTCAGACACCTACTAGCTCTACTCCTCCTATCTACTAAGAGTCACTTGAAGATCAGTTTTTGTTTGCTTTTGGCCGGGGAAGTAGCTAAGTCGGTAGAGTGCTCACCTAGCAGGCATGTGAAGCCCTGGGCTCCATCCTCTATACTACGTACTGGGCATGGTATTGAACACCTGTAATCTCAGCACTCAGGAGGTAGAGAGGGGAGGATTAGGAATTCAAGGCCATCCATAGCTATGTAGAAAATTTGAGGCTAGTCTGGGGAACATGAGATCCTGTTTTTTTCTTTAAAAAGTGACCTTAGACATACACTAATACTGAGTCATCAGAGAAGCCCTGTTGTAAGTAACTTGAAAGAGGAAGGTTGTCGCAATGTTTCAGATGGCAAGAAAGTAGCCTTATCTATTAAACACTTCAAGGAGAGCCCAAGGCTATCCTCAGCAACTCTGCAGGGCTGCTGGCTCTCAGGACTGGGGTATGACCTAGTTTTAAAAGTGATATATGTGGTATGTCATGCTGCTCTTTTGGGGGAGGAAAATGTAGATTAAAAACCAACCGCTCAGAACAATTAGGAATTTCTAGTTTAATGATTCAAGACATAACCAACACATTTATCTGGCATTCTGTTTTGGTGGGCTCCACTAGACCCCCATGAATTTATCTGACAAATATTTACTGGGCACTTAGTACACACCAGGCACTGTTTTACAGAATTTCTGTAAAATTGCAGTAGGGAATTTCTGCAATTCTACTGGGGAGAGATAGAAAAAGAAGAAAACACGCCCAAGAAGATCAGCAATGACAGGAATGCTATTTTGTGGGGAGCAATAATGAAGATAGTGAACCCAGTGACAGGTGGGCAGAGACCTAACCTAAATCATGAGGTCAGTCATGTGACCTTCTGAATGACCCAAAGAGCCTAGCTTGAGGAATCTGTAGCCGGTACAAAGTCCTGACAGGAGAAACTTGTTTGTCTTTTTTGAAGTCCATCCAGGCTAGTGAGGGGACAGCAGGAGGAACTGAAGAGTGGTGGTCCAGGAGCTCACATAGCTTACAGAAACTATCAAGTATCTAGAGACAAGTAGGTCAAAGGAACTTTGGAGTCCAGTATGCTGGGAAGTAACTTCTGAGAGGCTTCTGAAAATGACTTGACTTACAGGAAGGATCTTCTGCCTACTGTGTATCCAGTCAGACTATCAGTAATGCAGGGGATGTGCCCATCAAGACAGAAGAGAGGAAACCAGAGGGGAGAACAAGGGCAACTTGAACTAGAGTCCTGGTATTCCAGCAACTGGGGGGTGTTTAAACCTATTCGGAATGCAAGGCAGCGTGACCTGCTTAAGGAATGGATTTGGGAGGTGAACATAACTAGTAGGGATAATCAGTTTTTGGCCTAAATCTAAATAATCTAGTAAAAGCTATCTTTTACTGTAATAGTGTAGTATAGGGCAAGCAGATTTGACTGTCTGTGTGGAAGTGTGAAATCTTTGTCTCCATGAACTTCAGCTCCTAGCTGTCTTGGAACTTGCTACGTAGACCAGGTTGGCCTCAAATTCACAGAGGTTCTCCCGTCTCTTCCTCCAGAATGCTAGTATTAAAGGTGTGTGTCAACATGCCCAGCTAACTTCAGATTTTGGCATACAAAGTTTATTTCAGGTAGGGTCAGAAGGATCAGGACCTTGGACTCCCCATCCCACTCCTCGTGAGTTCTAGGCTAGCTGGAGCTATATGAGACACTGCCTCAAATAAATGATGCCTATTAACCATCAAGTGCCCAGACAGTACCCGCCATATACTACACACCTAATATTCATTAAATTAAAAACCAAGGTTAGTAAAGCAGCCCAATTTAAAAATCTAAGTATATCTTCTATAAATTTCTGTGTAGAAGCATATTCACACCTATATTTTATAATCATGATGATTCACCAGAATCCTTTACTTGGTGATAAAATCTATATTAGAAATCACTCAATTCACATATTCTGAATGTGTGAATTCAAGTTACAGAGAGAGAAATTAAGTTCAAGGATCACATTCATGGTACGAGGAGAACCGCAGACCTCCTGGTTCACAGATAACTATTCTACATCACTGCAGGCCCTCCTCTCAAGAACACTGATGCTAACTTCATAATGTTAACTGAACGCTTCAGAAATATATTTCAAGAGTTCTTTGGAAACTGGCTGGTTGGGCTCCATGTCACAAACAATGTCAATGAATGACTGTGCTGTGTGATGCAGTCTCAGTGGAGGAACCTCCAGCAATGAGTTCAGGTACGCCAGGGACAACTGTGGCATTTAATGTGCATCACCCAGATAATATACTGTGTTGCACAAAACTCTGTCACAAGCAAATAAGTCTGCACAGCCAGGAAACTACTTGTACTCGAAAGCAAACTTCAGCATACTCAAATTATTTGCTTTGCTATCTATCTGGGACTTGACCTATCAAAACTAACATGCCATTTAATTTTAGCAAAACAGGCACTGACTGTCCACTTTGTCAGACACCGTTCTGTGCATGGCAAGGGAAATCGAATGTTTCCTTTTAATCAGCTATACAGATCAAAACAAAAACTTGCTAGAAAAAAATCCAATTAAAAAAATACAAATATCTGTAGTTAACTATTGAGGAGGTGATGTCAGAGCAAAGACAGTAACCACTTCCCCAGTTGGGGGGGGGGGAGGCATAGGTTTTTACGAAAAGAAATCAAATGTGGTAGGTAGGATATTCTAGACAAGGAAAATACAGCACAGAAAGGCAGAAGGTTTTAAGTCGTCATATGAGCCCATACCCAGGTGTAAAAAGACTGGTTCGTGTTAGCTTAGCGTGGGGGAGGCAATAGTCACCTGCAAACACCAGCCACGTAGTTGAGAAATTAGGCACGTTTAGCTACTTACTGTATTATAGGCAATTCAAGTAGCTCACAATCGACAGCCGCGGAACAGTGAGCCAACGTGATGCAAACAAAGCATTTCAATTTTGTTTGTAGTTGCTGCCCCAACGCGCATTACAGATGCCACGGAAAGCAGAATTTTACATTTACCACCCCTCAACATTCTCTATTATCTGTCAACCGGTTGCTTAAGTACTTTTCATGCACAATTAAAGAAAAAAAAAAAAGTCAAGGGGGCACATGCCTTTAATCCCCAGCATTCAGGAGGCAGAAGCAGGCAGAACTCTGAGTTCCAGGCAAGCCGGGGAGACGGAGAGAAGCCTTGCCTTGAAACAAAAGTCAAGACGTACTATTATAAAGTCTTTGGTAGCAGAGGGCGGATCCAACGAATACAATGAGCATTAACATTGAAAGATGAATATAGAAGTGTTTTCCAGCGCCCTCTACTCTGTATGTAAATCTTAAATCAAAAGAGAAAACAACAACCCCATCCACGTGTTTCAACGGATGAGCTAATGCTTTTAAAAGTGCTTAGCGCAGTGTCTTGGCCTGTAGTAAGTACTCAACAAATGACGGTTATTATTTTGACCTTCGAGTTCTCTCAACCATTTAGGATTCGAGTTCTCATTTTCAGGGGACGATACCGGCCACAGTTGCTCTCCGGGGCTGCTGCCAGCTCCCACAGTCTCGGGTTTCAAGTAGGAACCAACTCGGTAATGTCAAACAAACCAAGCGGACTGTCCACGCGACCAGGAGGGGCCGTCGGTCCGCGAGTCTCAGCACCGGTCCCTCACCACCGACGACACCTCGGGAGGGGCTGAGCCCGGGCAGGACAGGACGTCTCAGTCCCGCCCGCGATTAGCCTCGGGTGGCCGCCACCGCAGCCTTCCAGGGCTAGCCCGCCCTGCCCGGCCCACCTCCGCCGGCGCCCACCACACCCCTTCCGGCTGGGGCCCCGCCCCTCCAGACCCCGTGACTCCCGCGGGCCCCACCCCGGCCCCGCCCCACCGCGAGCCCAGCGCCCAGTCCTTTCAAGCCCGCGGGCGGCCACGTCCTCCCCCGATGCTCTGAGGTCACCGACCCGGCTGGCCGGCAGGGGGCGGAGGGACGGAGGGAAGATGGCGGCCGAGGCCGGATATTGGCGCCGCCTCCCCCAGTCGCGGAGCCGGCGCAGATGAGGCGACTCGGCTGGGGCCAGCGGCGCTTCGCAACCCGAGCTGGGGGGACCCTGGCGGTGGGGCCTGGCCCTGCTCTATGCCGGCGCCTCGGCTAGCGTGAGCGGCGGCGGCGGTAACGCCTCTCTCTCTCTCTCCCCACCCCGCGCTTCTCCCGGCGGCTTGGGAGTCGGAGCGGGCGGCGCGGCCGGCATGGAGGACGTTAACTCCAATGTGAACGCGGACCAGGAGGTGCGGAAGCTGCAGGAGCTGGTGAAGAAGCTGGAGAAGCAGAACGAGCAGCTGAGGAGCCGCTCAGGAGCCGTGCAGGGCGCAGGCCTCCTCGGGCCCGGCAGCCCGGCTCGGACCGGCGTGTCCACCCCTTGCTCGGGTACGGCGTCCCCTCGGGGCTTCCCGCTGGGCCTGGGAGCCAAGGTGGGCGGCGCGGCGGGCTCGGGCCCACGGCGGACCAGCAGCGAGGACCTGCGGGACGCCACCTCCTTGCTGGCGGCGGGCGAGGGCGGTTTGCTGGACGAGGTCGAACCGCTGCGGCCCGACGAGCTGGAGCGACTGTCAGGCTGGGAGGAGGAGGAGGAGAGCTGGTGAGTGCGGGGCGCCGGGACCGGGCGGGCCGGGGGGATCGAGTGGGAGTGGGGTCCACGGGGAAGCCGGGTGGGCTCGGCGGTGGCGAGGAACACTGGCTTTGCCTGCTTCTGTTGCGGGTCGGCTGGAGTTGGTTCGAGGCGTGTCTTGGGAACGGGTCTGTAGCTAGTTCTTGTCTGGGTTGTGGCACCTAGGGGTGCTGGACCCAATTGGACCCAGATGGGGTCTGTGGCTTGGCACAGCTCCAGTGGGCCCGCACGCTCAGAGCGCTCCGAGGTAGCAAGCTGCTTTGTAGGGAGGGCTCCTGCTTTGTGTAGAAGAACAGCTTTCGGGAGGTGGTCTGGGCATTTTGGCTATAGAGAGGGGGTCCTGCTTCTTGAGATAACTAACACCAGGTGCATGGACTTAGAGTAGCAGTCGGTGTTTTGGACGGGAGTGAGATGGGTATGTTTGGGGAGGCCCGGGGAACGACACTCCCCTTTGGGTAGCGGGGTAAAAAGCTTGCTTTGTGTGAGGAGGGCAGAGAAGGGATGGGGCTGCTTTGTGTGAAGTCGGCGGTGGAACAGGAACCCTGGATTTTATTTTTGAAAGCAAGAGTTGGGTCTGACATCATTTCGGAGCCGTGAAGCGGTAGTTCTCAAAGCTATCTTTTCCATGCCATCCTGGAGGCAGAGAAAGAGTCCTATTTTAAAATCCCAACCAGAACTGTAATTGTCAGAAGTCAGCTCTTGATGAGCTTGTGACCCCACACCTTAAAGTCACACTTTCATTAAATAGAAAAGACATGAGAGGCTTTTATTAGACTTAAAACATCTGCGGGGAATTATCCTCATAATTCATCGCTTTGGAAGTCTTAACTTTTAGCTAGAACGTTTAGGCTGTTGACATGAAAACTTCTGTAAAGTTGAAATCCCTCAAGAACTGGTATCCAGGCCTAGGACTTTTTGAAGTATTGTATTGTAAGCTTGCCATGCATGCAGGCCCAAGGTTTGCCGCTTAAATGCTTATGACCTTGAAGAAGTTACTTTGAGCTTCACTTTTGTCCTCAGGAAAATTATCTTAACTTTATTCTTAACATCTGTAGAGTTCTGAAGATTAAATTAGATAATCCATGTGTACTTTTAGCACTGGGCTTGGCATACGATAAATTCTCCACGGCTGGGTACTATTACCCTTAAGCCTGCCTGGTTATTTAAATCAACACTATTTAGTGAGTTTACATGTGATCCTACTGTGGGAGATTGTAAAGATTCTTAAGTGCTGATGTCTATGTGTGATGCAGTGGGGTCATGTTGAGAGCTCTATCGTAGGCAGTTAAACAAGGTAAGTATACAGTAAGGTGCTGAGGAGTTAGAGACCAGGAATCCAGACAGAGAGAGGCTAGGTAGCAAGCAGTAGCCCAAATAATGGGGCAGACTTCCAGAGAAGATAGCAAGGGTGGGAACTGGGAACTGCATTTTATTTTCTGACAACTACAAGAAGGTATTTAGAACTTGTCCTTAGGATGCTATGAATAATAGGGATACTCTTTCTTATGTTATTTTATTGCCAAGTGATACCAAGTATTGTTAGAACTGAGTATGTAATATTTACAGCTTTCCTGTGAGTGAGACTCATTGCCTTCTGAAGGAATCCTGAGTATGTATGCACTTTCAAAGAACCCAGAGTCATCCAGGTATCATCATCTTTCCAAGTGATGATGAGATCAATGCTCATGATAATGAGGATGGGCTGCACTCATCAACCCATTTTAGATGTATTGATGGAGCATATTTACTCCTCCAAACACCAAGCAAGTCTTTAGCTACTTTGGTTTCTGAGCATGTCTTTGTCAAGGTAAAGCAAATGTTCTTAGATAAGCATGCCAGAAGTTTGTCTTGACCTCCTGATTCCTGCTTAATTTTTTTTACCTGGTTTTGTGTCTTGGTGTGATAGATATGCTTTTTCCTGAAAATACCTGTGTGAAATTTAATCTGAAATTAAAATTTGGCCTTTGGTTTTGATCTTAACTGTGATAGGTCAGGGGAGAGTTAAAGAAATCCTAGTTAAAATGCCTTCAGATGTGTCTGAGGAGGAGGGCGTGGCTGTCAGCAGCAGGAAGAGTCATGGTAAAGTTTGCTTTTTAGCAAGTCAGAAACTACCTTCCAACGTTTCTCTATTGCACATTATTTTCATCTAGGGAAATTTTTGCCCCTAGAATATATGCCACAAAATGCAGAAAGTAGGAGTAGATATTAGATGAAAAAATAACCAGATTCTGGAGTAAAATTAAGGGAAACTACTCATCAAAAATAGCAGGTTTCTTTCACACTGGCCTTCTTTGAGATGCAGATGCGTACTGGCCATAATAAATCTCTGAGGATTATGGTTGTTTCCTAAAGTTAATTGAGTTCCCAAAGAGCTAGCTACTGTCTCATAGAACACACTTAGGCAGTAGTGGTGGACAGCTTCATGATACAAAGTACACAACCTAGTACACACCTGTTTATGAGTAGCTATATTCACAAATATAGTTTTACTGTGAGTGGTACATGTTAATATTTTCTATTCTGTTGTAGTTCATTAAGGGAAGAATGGTAGTTACTACTAGGCTGACTTCCACATCCACTAATGGATTGCATTTTCCAGTGTGAAAATCTTTGCTCTCATAACTCAGAAAAGTCTCAGGAAGAGAATTAAGATGACTGTGTATTGTAGTGTATTAGGATTACCTAATAGCCTCCAGCATTACTGGGGGAGGAACTTACAAATAAGTTTGCATTTAATTAGATTTAACGTTTATATATTTATAAGGTAGGTATCAATTTCGGTGTAAGGAAACTTTATCTTGGCATCAGATAACACAGTAAATGATGACACTAGGATTAGAATCTAGCTCTTCATATATTAAAGCTTGTGATATTCCATTGTTTTGCATTTTCCAAATACAGCATCAGTTTTCCTACATGAACTGTCCCTTAATGTGTGTTTGACAACTACTAGTGTGCCCCCCTTCCCACCATATGCTAGACATTTTCTTCAGAGTAAATTTCAGTTTATTGAATAATTTCTTAGATAGTATAATTCTCTGGTCCTTCAATAGTAGTAGTAATAGAAGAAGAATATTATTATTGAGATAGGTTCTTACCATGTAGTTCTGAGTGTCCTGGAACTTGTAGGCCAGGCTGACCTCAAACTCAGAGATCTGTCTAACAAGTGTTGGGACCAAAGTCACAAACCAGCACACCTGACTGATTTAATTATTTTAATTTATTCTAGTTGTTCATTATTGGACATCTTACCCAGAATTGCATTTTTAAGTTAACCAGAGTGTGTGTATACTTCTCTTGAACTAAAAACTACTTGTAAATACTATCAATTCACCAATTAATTAATTTGAGATGATCTCATTAATTTACAAATAGCCCATGCTAGACTGGATCTTACTACATAATACAGACTTGATTTAAATTCATGACAGTCCTCAGCATCCCAAATGTTGGGGTTACAGGTGTGCTTTGAGGCCCACTATTACATTTTAAATTGTTAGTCATTAATAGTTTCAGCTTCTATTACTACATTTAATATGTGCTGGGAGTATGAACTTCACCATGTGTTTTCTATATAAACTGTGTTAAACTATGTCTTCCTAACTTTTTTGAGTTTAAATACAAGGCATTTAAATTTCATGTTTGTTCAGTCTTGACTTAAGCATTTATTACCTATTTTCTGATCCTGTTTTGTATCTTTATATTTAGTAGACCTATGTCGTATATCTTTGTTCAGATTGTTGACAAAAAAAATGTAAGTGACAAGATAGATTACTCTGAAGTGTGCAGCTCAGCATGATTTTCCCCATTAATACCCATTATGGTCATTCACTGACTATTAGTTTTTTCTGTTGTCAAGCCCTTATGACATTTGGTTTGTGAATATTCTGAAAGATTTTGGCAAACACTATTCTGTAATTGAGCTGTAATGAGCCTGTGAGATTCTTACCTGCAGTGAAGTCCCTTTCTTAAAGGAGAAATTGGAGTGAATTTGGTTTGATGTGATTCTGAAGAATTTACTCAAGTTTATGGAATCACTCCATTCTTAATTTCACAAGCATTGTTTAATCTTACTTTGAATTGTGTAAGGAATCAGTTTGCTCTGGAATTTTTAGAAACTGCTTATTATTCTTTTTAGAAATTACCATCTTTGGTCATAGCCTTTTTCTTTCATATTTCTGATCCACAGCAATTTTATGATAAATTTTTTGTTATTTTTTTTTTGTGGTTTGGAGGGGTAGGCCTAAGCCTGTTTTAACTGCATTTGGCGTAATAGCTCACGTTGTTTGCGCTTTGATTCTCTTTGAAGAACGTTCTTCCTTGTTCATCCAAACAAACTGATGACAGAAATATTTTTGTCTTTATTATTTAGTGTCAGGGTTTATTTTGTGATTGGGACTGTGGCTTCTACTGATGTTGCTGTAATTGTTTTTCCTCTTTAAGTTTTTTCATTGTTGAACTATAATTTTATAGGATATGATACACCATTTAAATTAATTTTTATAATGTACATTTTATTTTTAAATTTATTTACTCCCTGTGAGGATTGCTCATTCCACAAGTGGGGCACAAGGAGGTCAGAGTCCAACTTACCGGAGTTGATGATCTTCTACCATGTGGGTCCCAGGGCTTGAACTCAGGTAGTAAGACTTGGTGGCAGGCATCTTTATCCGCTGAGCTATTTCTCTGGCCC
Source organism: Dicrostonyx torquatus (assembly GCA_028555095.1). Lineage (NCBI taxonomy): Eukaryota > Metazoa > Chordata > Mammalia > Rodentia > Cricetidae > Dicrostonyx > Dicrostonyx torquatus. Next base: position 2,370,066 of record JAQHUG010000109.1, read on the forward strand.
TATAAGGCTTGTTTTAAAGCCTACAAAACAGTGACTTTTAATATAGACAAAGTTGTGCAACTATCGCCTCTTCTAATTCCACATATTCCTCATCGTTGACGGATACTCTTATTAGCAGTCATTTCCTATTCCCCTCTCTTCCTTGTTCCTATTATCTACTTTGCCTATCAAATTGCCTATACTGGGCACTTCATGTAATGAAATCATATAGCAAATGGCCTTTGTATCTGTCTTTCATCTAACATAATTCTTTGTTTTCGCCCATGTTGTAGCATGTGCCAGATTTTTATCTTGATCTTTTCCTTTTTTTTTTTTTTTTTATGTGCCTGAACAATATTCCATTGTATGGATTTACCAAGTTTTGTTTATCCATTCATTGGTAGGTGAGCATTTGGATTATTTCCACCATTTGGCTGTCATAAATGATGCTGCTCTGACACTTATTTACACGTTTTTGCATGAACATATGTTTTCATTTTTCCCCCTTGGGTATGTGCCTAGGAGTAAAAATACTCCAAATGGCATCACTATGCTTAATTTTTTGAGAAACTGCCAGGTTGTTTTTCACAGTAGCTGTACCACTTCTCATTATCCCAGGCAACGTATGAGGGTTCTGATTTTTCTGCTCGTTGTCAGCACTTGTTAGGTCTATCTTTTTAACTATAATTGTTCTGTTAATATAGCTTTGGTTCTTATTTGAATTTCTATAATGCTTAGTGTATTTCCCTGTATTTCTCAGCCATTTGTCATAATTCTTTTTGGAAAAATGTCAATTCAAATCCTTTGTACATTTTTTCAGTACTAGGGATTTGGGGTCAGTGCTTTGGCTATGCTAGGTGAGCACTCTACCACTGAGCTGTATCCCTGGCTCCACTTGCTCCTTTTCTAATAATTGGGTTATTTGTCTTTATCCTGTAAAGTTTTAAGAATTCCTCATAAATTCTGGATATTGATCTCTCTCTTGTTCGTTTTTTTCAAGACAGGGTTTTTCTGTGTAATAGCTCTGGCTGTCCTGGAACTAACTTTGTAGACCAGGCTGACCTCAAACTCTCAGAGATCCACCTGCTCTGCCTCCCAAGTGCACCACCACAGCTGACTGATTTTTAAAAATTTCTTTAATTTTTTTTGTGTGTTTTAAGATGGGCCTACTGTGTGTAGTCCTGGCTGACCAGGAACTCTCTTAAATACAGGTCAGGCTGGCCTTGAGTTCACAGATATTGCCCTGCCTCTGTCTCTAGAGCGCTAGGATTAAAAGTGTGCACCAGCACAGGTAGCAATTTCTTTTACTTTTAATTAAAAAATATAATTACATAATTTTTCTCCCCTTCCTCCAGTGCCACTCACTTGCTCTCTTAGCCCCTTCCTCTTTAATTTATGTTCTCTTTTTCTTAAATAAATTGCTACACCTACATGAGTAAATACGTAAATAGAGTTTGCTTAAGTTTATTTAGTGTTGCTTTTATGTATATATTTTTAGGGCTGACCACCTGGTATTGAATAACCAAATAGGAAGCTCCTCTCTGGGAAAAACCAATTCTCTCTCCACATTTATTAATTGCCTTGTAGCACTTTGTCTAAGGGTACAGCCCCATGACATTTCCCCCTTCCATGTTGGTATGTCAGCTAGTGTTGTTTAGATCGTGTTTAGGCAGTCATATTGTTGAGATTTTGTGGCTATAGCTTCTCCGTTCGTAGTAATGAGAAGGCACAGTCTCAAAGAAGACTTCCTGGTCCTTTGACTCTTTCAACCTTTGGCTCTGAATTTTCAACCTCTTTCTTGAGCCACAGTGCTTTAACTAGGGGTGGGAACTCCACTTAGCTGTTGATATAAGGCTCAGTACTTAGAATGCAGTTAGGAATTTTGCTGGTTTAGGAGAGTGGTAGAACATTTCCCTCTAAGATCCAAGATCTCAATAGTCACAGATAGTTGGCTAGGTGTCAGTACTGGGCATGATTTCTCTCCTGTTGAGTGACCCTTAAGACGCTTACTGGTTACTGCTAAGATGTAAGTGGCACTATTGCACCTTCAGAGATATCTTTGGAGTGCTGGTGATCACTATTGTGGTTCAAGGATATCACAGCTGGATGGAACCTCTGATTGCTTTCCTCCCTAAGCTGCTCACATAGTATCTTCCAGCACTTTAAAGGTTAATCCTCAAGGAGGAGGCTTTGGATCAGATCCAGCTTAGTTCCTCAGAGTCCTGTGTCCAAAGTACATGGTATCTTCAATAATAGGGACCTACCATCAACTTCTGGGAGACAACCAAGGACAACAGCAGTAGCCTGTATTGTTTTCATGAGTCCTTGGGCATATGTCAAGGAGTGCTATATAGGTATGTCATATGTAGATTTATTATTATTGGGCTTTTTTGTCTTTTTTTTTTTTGAGACGGGGTTTCTCTGTGTAGCTTTGGAGCCTCTCCTGGAACTCACTCTGTAGACCAGGCTGGCCTAGAACTCACAGAGATCTGCCTGCCTCTGCTTCCTTAGTGCTGGGATTAAAGGTGTGCACCACTTCCTACCGGCTGCTATTGAGCTTTTTTGAAACATCTTCACAGTGATTAGAATTCCAGAGTGGCTGCACCAGTTTGTGATCTGGCCAACCATAAATGAGTGTTCACCTTTCTTCATCCTTGCCAGCATGCAATTTTAGGCTTTCGTATTCAAGATTTATTTAAAGTAGAATAACATAAATGCTACCTTGTTCACTACTCTGTTTGCGTGTGTGTGTGTGTTCTTATTTGTTCAAATGCCTGTGTGTGTGTGCACACGAGCCTCAGGTGCTGTCTGCCTTTTTTCCAGTGGGCTTGGAACTTACCACATGGGCTAGGCTGCCTGGCCACTGAGCCCAGCCATCTACCTGTTTCTATTTCCCCAACACTGGGATGAAAAGCACATATTGTTACACCTGCTCCTCCCCAAAGGGATCTTGGAATCAAACTTAGAATCTTGGGCTTATTGCAGGCACTTTACCTTTTTCCATTTGACCCATCTGCCCTGCCTTTTTTCTTTTCTTTTCTTTTCTTTCTTTTTTTTTTAAATTCTTTATACATGGTCTCCCTCTGCTTGGTTATAACTCATTGGATTGCCCAGGCTGTTCTTGAACTTGGAACAACCTCTTCCCTTAGCCTTCCAAATGTTAGCTGGATTTTATTTATTTAATTGGTTTAAATCCTCCTGCCTCTGCCTCCTGAGTGCTGGGCTGGGATTAAAGGCATGTGCTACGGCCTCTTAAATGTTGCTTACAGGCATGAGCCATCACTCCTGACTGTTAAACAAATACACAGTTCAGTGACATAAAGTGTATTCATATTCTTACACAGCTACCAGTGTCCAGCTGTAGACCATTTCTATATTCCTAGATGGGAACTTCCTAACAAACAGTAACTCTTTTCCCTGTCTGACAGTCATCAATCTGCTTTCATTGTCTGTGCTGCTGTAGGCACCTTAGATAAGAGGTTTTTATTTGTCATGATTATTACACTCAGCATAAGTTACTCAGGATTTGTAGCATTTGACAGGATTTTCTTCTTTGTTATGGCTAGGTGATAATTCATTGTTGTATATGTCACATTTTCTTCATTCCTCGATGGACATCGTTGTTTTCACGTCTTGGCAGTGGTGAATAATGCTCCAACCGAAGGTGCACTTAGAGTGGATTGAATGGATCAAAGGGTAATTCTGTATTTTAATTTTCCCTTTCCTATCTGGTGTGTGCTATGCTTGTGTATATATGCACATATTCAAGTGTATATGCAAATGTGCATGGAATAACAAATGTGTGGGTGTGTGCAATGTGTAGGCCCAAGTTTGAGTCAGAAATCTACCTTGATAACTCTTCTACTTTATTGAGTTAGGGTCTCCCAGTCAAACCCAGAGCTCACTGATCAAATGACTAGTCCTGCCACTCAGCTTGCAGGGGTCGGGTGAATGATGCTAGGGACAGGGTGATTGGAATTTTATAGGTGAGCTGCCACCTGGCATTTTCATGGATTCTGGGATTGGAAAGCTTCTATTTTGTGTATGGCAAGCAAATTAACTTCGGCAGCAGCTCCCAAGTCCCTAATTTAGCTTGTTAAGGAGCTGCCCTTCTGACGTTCACACTGGCTGTATTGCCTATGTTTTGATCATTTATATGTTCTCAGTTAGTAGTGATCAGAGCAAAAACAAGTTCTTATTTACCCTCAGCCACTATTGCTCATATAAACTGTTAAGGTAAGTACAGAATCCCAGGTTTTCTGTTTGTCATGCAGGTAAAGCTTTCAGTAGGTGTCTGAGCACTTAGTGGCCCACGTCTCTTCATTGTCACTGCTGTGTCCTTTGTACTAAGGTTGAGACTTCCTTACTTGGACAGCTTTATTCATACCTGTCTTTGACCTGTTGGCGTGAAATCAACACTCACAATGCCATTCTTACTTTACATTTATAATTTAATGCTTTTGGTAAAAGAATTGAGCTAGAGAATATCTTGTAAGAATCTTTATTATTGTGGGCAGTATTAATAGCTGTCACGTATAGCAATCAGTTAATGCCATTTCATCCATCCTGTGAATTGTGCTAATAGACAACAGAATTTGTGGGCAAAGGGGGAGAATTTATTTGAAGTGTCTAAATGAATTTATATTGTGTCTACTGTGCTGCCTTGGAATAGATGAGAGGTCAATAGTGTATGTACTCATGGGAGTGCACTGCTTAGTCAGGATTAGCTGGCTCTGTTAGCTCCCTGAAGGCTGGGTTTTAGCTTTCTCTTTCTTCTTACCTATGAGAGAACCTTTGTTACTGACATGAGCCCTCTAAATCCTCTATGCAGTCTGCAGATTGAAAGTAGAGTTTCTAAGCAAAACAGTATGAGTCGTCATGCTCTTTACAGAGATGCCAGAGATGTATATCATAAAATTGTAGAAGTAGACTGAGATGTGGCTGTCGGTCTGATTCTTTCTTTCTCCAACATTTTTGAGATTGTAAATCTGTGAGCTTCCTCTCATACCTGGTAAGGACAAGGCAGCCTCTGCAGTGCTGTGATTGCAGGCATGGACTGTTGTAAGGAGGAGGAGCGGGCTGTGGGAGCTGCATTCCCCGGCTACCGGCCGCCGGCCTGCTTTTGGTCCCGGCTAACTTATACCCGAAATAATTACACACAAACTGTATTCATTTAAACTCTATGGTCCATTAGTTGTAGCCTCTTATTGACTAACTCTTACATATTATTTTAACCCATTTTTTAATGCAGTTGCTCTTGGACCTCCAGATTGCCTTCAGAATCATTGGAGGAATTGTTCTTTTTTTTTTTTTTTTTTTTTTGGTTTTTCG
>JAQHUG010000109.1:2379081-2409518 GCA_028555095.1 Dicrostonyx torquatus
GGGGGGGAATGGGCTTCCTTCTTCCCAGAATTCTCCTGTTCTTCTTGCGCCACCTCTACTTCCTGTCTGGTTTTCCCCTATACTTCCTGCCTGGCCAGTCAGCGTTTATTTAAAGCATGATTGACAGAATACAGACAATTATCCCGCACCAGCAGTGTGTCCTGTGAATGAGAGACTAATGATATCTATATGAAATGTAATAATCTAATTTTATCATAGCTTATCTTTGAATTTCTGTCATATCCCAAGCCTGGCCAGTAGGAGCTCCTACACAAATGGTTGTTTATGTGATTGAGTGGAGCATGACACAGAGCTTTCAAGATATTTAGGGTGTTTTACTTTCTGTTCTAGTTGCAGTGACAAAATGTCCTGACAAAACAGTTTCGGGGAGAAAGGTCTTGTTTAGCTCTCAACTTTAGGTTATGGTCCATCATTGCAGGGAATCAAAGTGACAGGAACTTGACACAGCTAATCACAGCATTTTAACAGTAGAGAGTAGAAAGAAGTGGATGCATGCATGCTTTCTTTACTCAGCTCACTTTTTCCACTCCTCACATTGAACACCTAGATCTAGGGATTGATGCCACCCACAGCGAGCTGGGTGTTTTCATATCTATTCACATAGTCAAGGCAGTCCTGGCAGACATACTGATAGGTCAGTAATCCACCATTGATTCAACTTTTCCCAGGTGAATCTAGATAAAATTAAATTAACTACAACTGGAGACAGAATATAGACTCTAGTTCTCTCTGAAAACAATTATTTTTCAGAGATAACTTTTCATAGGAGAAAAGTTTAAATGGACTTAAATGTGAGAGCTAGGATTTTGGGCTTGTGTGCAGATGGAAGGGTATGTCTTTCTGTCAGAACCAAAAAGAACAGGGAAAATAATTAGTACTTGAATAAGATAGAGGAATGGCCTGTAAACACACTTAACTAGAGTGAAGTTTGTTAGAGAACAAACAGGAAACACAATTACTAATACAGTTAATGTGCATCAAGCAAAGGTAAATAACTTTTTAAAATTAAGTCGGTGGGTTTGAGATATTGTGGCTAGCTGTGAAATCTAGGATGAGGCTTTTGAGTGTGGGAATGTTCTTAATAAATGGTCTTTTGTAAAGATTAGTGTGGCAGTTGAATGTAGATGAGAACAGGACTTGCAGCCATCTTTATTGACTGAAAACACTTTACCTACTTCTTGTGATAGTCATTCCATTTCATCGCCACTACTTAAGTAGGTGTACTCGTTACTTTTCTGTTGTAATAAACACCATGAGCAAGGCAGTTTACAGAGTTTATTTGGGCTTATGGTCACAGAGGGTTAAAGTCCACAATGGCAGGGTGGAGGCAGCAGGCAAGCATGATCTCCCTTAAACAGTAAGCACAAAGCTGAAAGAGGAAACTGCAAGTAGGGCAAGGCCTGGGGCTCTCAAAGCCCACCCCTAGTGACATACTTCCTTTAGGAAAGCCATACCTCTCAGCCCTCTCCAAATAGCACCGGCAGCTAAAGACCAAATGCTCAACTGTTCAAGTCTATGTGGGAAAGTCTCATTCAGACTACCACCATAGGTTGTGTGAAGACCATACTATCAAGTCAAATGGTTAAAAGTCAAGTTCACTTATTCACCTGAGAGGAAAATCATATTTTTGTTCCAAGATTGTTTACTCCCTCTTTAAAAGCAACTGCTTTACTGGGCAGTGGTGGTGCATACCTTTAATCCCAGCACTCAGGTGGCAGCTGCAGGTGAATTTCTGAGTTTGAGGCTTGCCTGTTCTACATAGTTCAGGTATGCTGTATGTAAATGGCTATAAAGATGCTTCTCTAAAACATCTTTCTTCCCAATATTGTACTTACTGGGGATATCTAGTAGTTTTCACCAGATATGTTCAAGGAAGGTATTCCTGAAGAATGTGTATAAGCTGAGACCCTGTAGAAAGTTGGAATGATCTGAGTGAAATTGGCCAGGGGACATTGAGGCAAAAGAATTAAATTGGAATTGTTTCAGACAAGGGTAATATAATAGTATACACAAGTAACCTACCAGCAAAAGTTTTAGGTTTTCCAGGAATAGAAACTGGTCCTGTATGGCTGAATTTAGATTTGGGTTTTAGAGGAAGCTGAGAAGTGAAGCTAAAGATATATTATAATAGGATCATTAGTCACCATTTTTGGAAGGCAAAGGGAACTGGCACAGAAGTTTAGCAGAGGAGTGAATATTGTTGAGTCAGATTTGTATTTTAAAAAGTTGAACTTGGTTGTGTGGTCATCAACATTTTGTCTGTAATGGATTTAACACAAGAAAACAGAAACTGAAAAGCCAGATAAAAGATAATGTCTTTTGTATCAGGGGAACACGCTGCAGAAGATGGAAGAAAAACAAGCATCCACAATCTAGAAATATTGATATCATTGGAGCACATGTTTAAAGCAAGAATGCTAGGGCAATGATTAGGAAGAATATAAGGCTCTCCATGTAGACCAGTGCTTCCCAACCTTCCTAATGTGGGACCCTCATGTTATGGTGACCCCCAACCATAAAATTATTTTCACTGCTACTTCATAACTATAATTTTGCTACTGTTATAAATTGTAAAAATAAAAATGTCTGTGTTTTCTGATGGTCTTAGGCGATCTCTGTGAAAAGGTCATGCTCCACAGGTTGAGAACTGCTGCCCAAAGGGGTTGAAAACTACTGGTGTAAAGTTGTCCCTACCTTGGAAGAGGTTCTTTGGCCATCACCTGCTGCAACCAGCTAACACTCAGATTCATTGCTGTGGAATAGTTAAACTATCAATACTACAAGGAAGAGATTGTTGATCCATCCTTGTCTACCAGGAGGAATTATTGGTACCAAAGATACTAAAGTCAAAGAAGATCTAGAGAACATTCTGATGACAATCTGACTTTTCAACAAGCAGGAAGATATTTGGAAGCCAGGAATGGCAGTTCCAACCTTTAAGGCAGATACAGGGGGATCTCTATGAGGCCAGCCAATGCTCCACAGTGAGACCCTGCCTCAATAAACAAAAAGATGAAGATATTTGGGAGCCGTCATCAACAACCACTTTCTTCTCTGCCTGGTTGTGGCCAGGATGGTAGTAAAGCTCAGGTCTGGGATTATAAGCATCTGTCACCATGGCCTGCTGGATTTTTTTACCTTAATTTTCTTAACTTGGTCTTCCTAAGAGCAGATCCAGATATGTGAGATACCCAGCTTATTTATCCTCTGGCATGTTTATAAGTACTTTGAAGCAACAACTAAAGGTTTCCCAGGCAAAGAATAATTTTGTGCCAGTGTCCTATAGGCCTCCATTTCTAGCCTTGGTGTGGTACCAGAGACCAAGAGTAAGAGGTCCCAGTGATAGGTAGTGGCTGTGAGCATGGAGAATCATTTCTTTGTCTCCCTGGACTTGGAAAAGGTATTTAATGGAGGAAGGAACTATCACTTCCCATAGCAAAACAGGGAGAAGCAGTTCATAAGGGGAGGAGAGCTTGAGACAGATACTTCTGACATTGCTATATAGTGCCATTTGACAGAAACGAGAAAGATGGGGGTATGGATTAGCAGTGAGCTGGGGGAGGGGTGATCTTTTCATTCAATTGGGTTTTAGTTACTGAGGTTTTGTTCATTTAATTAATAATAGTTGCTATATTTTATTGAAACTAAATACCTTTCAACTTTCTAAAATATTTTAAAGTTAAAATGTAGTTTATTTACCCATATTTACATGTTAGTTGTATAGTTCAGTAACTTCAGTGTTTATAATTATCAAACCATCACCACAGCTTCCTCCATCTAGAAGAAAGTACCTTAACACCCACCTCTAGCCCTAGACAAATACTGAGGTGCTTTCTGCTCTTTGTCTTTTCTTAGGCATCTTCTGTTAATGGCATATTGTAATATGCTAGTATGTGATACATATGTTTGACTTCTTTTACTGAAAATTTGTTTGTTGGGTGGCCTGTTCATGTTCCTTTCATCTTTTAGCATGAGTTCTATAAAAGCTGACAACAGACAAATTATATTCTAAGGTCTTGTGAGATGTGTAGGTAAGTTAATATGAAATGAGTAAATGTGGGGAAAAGTTACATATTGAAAGATGTGAAAATGGAACTGAAGAGATGGCTCGCTGGTTAAGAGCTTTTGCAGAGGATGCATGCTTGATTCCTAGCACTCACATGACATCTAAGAACTATCTGTAACTCCAGTTCCAGTAGATCTGATGCCCTTTTCTGTCCTCTAAGAGCACTAGACACACGTATACATACATGCAGGCAAATCCTCATACATATAAAAATAAATCCACCCTTAGCCAGTGAAGTGGTGCACACACACCTTTAAATCCCAGGCAGAAGGTGGGTCTCTGTGAGTTCCAGGCCAGTATTGTTTATGTAGTGAGTTCCAGGCCAGCTAGGACTACAGAGTGAAACACTGCCTAAAAAACAAAGTTGTGAAATGTCATAAAAATGTTTTGTGTTGATGTTAATTATTCCCCCACAGAGGTTGAAGTAACAATCAGTAAGCAGTAGTCACTGATTTTTAGAGTGGGAAGCCAAGTTGGAGATTCATTACAGATATTTGTGGTACTTAACGTTGGAAAGAAAATGAATATACTGCTTTCTTTAAATTAAGTTTGTACTATGGGGTCATTTACATATACACTCTTGATCGTCTTTGTTAAAGCTAAATGATAGTGCTAGCTTTAAACTACAGACAGGAAAAGAGGGAGGGAATGGAAAAGTTTGTTGCTTTTGAAAGTAGTTTGTTTAATATGGTATTGTAGGAAAATGTTTATTTAAATACTTTACCAGAACATCTCTTCATGTTATTGGCTTAATTTGATGAGTGTGTCAACTTCTTGAGACATTCGTGTAAATGCACCAAAGCAAGATATGCTTTGTTCTGTTTGTAAATTCCACTCAATTAGTTCACAAGTGATCCTCGTAAAAATCAAGTATCTACATTTTTCACAAGGAATTACACCTGAAATGATTAACAACCAGTACAATTTGGATTATGGGTTCCCCCCCTCCCCCAAACAGGGTTTCTCTGTTTAGCGGCCCTGGCTGTACTGGAGCTCACTTTGTAGACCAGACTGGCCTCAAATCCTCTGCTGAGATTAAAGGCATGCACCACCACAATCCGGCCAATCCGGACTATTCCAGTGCAGTGTATACCTTCTACTCTGCTCACCCTTTCCCTCTTGTGAGCTTCTGCAGGAGCTTTCAACACACTGTCCCTTTCTTCTTCCCTAAAACCCAAGTAAATCTCCTACATGGTATGTGGTAAATCACTAAGGATTTGAAATGCTGAGAAGATTCCCAGTAGGTACTGCATCTGGCTAGGTGTTTATGTGTTTGGTAGAAAGGGAAGTGGGGGGTAGAGTCCCTCCTGCTTCTCCACTTGATTTTTTTTTTTTTTTGCTTGTTTTTGTATTTCAAGACAGTTTCTACATAGCTTTGGAGCCTGTCCTGGAACTCACTTTGACCAGGCTTACCTTGAACTCACAGAGACCCACCTGCCTCCGCCTCCCATGCTTTCCACTTGATTTAATGGCATGGTTGCATTAGGAAGTTAGTGAAGTAGTGCTGAAAACATAAATCAGTTGTTGCTAAGACAGGTGTTTCCTCATAGCTCTAATCACAGGAGAAAAGTAGTACCACCTTGAGATCCGACTTTTGCGTTCATCTTGTGGTTGGGGTTTTGAGGTAATACTGTGCTTGCACTGGTATCCTTTTCTTTCATAATAAGTAGTTGGGATTTTAAACATACCCATCACTTACCATCCTCTATTTGAACCAGTACAGAAAGACCCTACTTTATAGTCTTGTGCTCAATAACGAATGTTGCTCTTTTGTGTTTTGTTTTTTGTTTTTTTCTAGGCTGTACTCATCACCAAAGAAAAAACTCACACCAATGCAGAAATCTGTTAGTCCGTTAGTTTGGTGCAGACAAGTTTTGGATTACCCAAGTCCTGATGTGGAATGTGCTAAAAAGTCTCTTATCCACAAACTTGATCAAACTATGTCAGGTATGTCTATAATTTTACTTGTGAATTTGTTCATTTTCTTTGACCTGAATGCATATCCACAGAATGTGCATATTTAGGCAGGCAATTCTTGCTCGATAGCTTTTCTGAATCTCACTGTATACCATCATGAAGGCTGCATTCATGCCATAGAGGTTTTTAAAACTCTTAGTCTCACCGTGGCGGATTATATCCATGAAATTTTGAATTCTAATCTTTCTAATAATGACCTAAAATAGTTTCTAAAGTGAAAAAATGTTAGTCTTGTGTCATCTAAAATTATCCCATATACCACACTTGGCAAATAGATTGTGCTGAAAAATACACATGGAGACCAAATAGGCATCACCTCCTCACTCAAGACCTTGATTGGTCCCTGGCTCTTCATTTAGCTCCCGTGAGATCAGATCCCTCATGCATACAAACTAGCCAGTGCATGTGTCTTCCTTATTTGTTGTCCACCTTATATTTTGAGATAGGGTTTCTCACTGATGCAGCTATATTGACTGGCATTGGAACTCTAAGTATCTCCCTTTCTCCACCTGCTCCTGCACTGGGTTTACAAATGTGTATGTACTGCTGTGCTCAGGATTTTATGTGAGTGCTGGGGATCTGAACTCAGGACCTTGTGCTTGTAGACACTTAAAAATTAAAGAATCAATCTCTGCGTGTGACTATTTTGCCTGTATATGTGCATATGTATGGCCCACAGAGACCAGAAAAGGGCATCAGATTCTCTGGAACTTAAATTACAAATGGTTTTGAGCCACCATGTGGGTGTTAGGAACTGAACCAGGGTTGTCTGCAAGAGTAGCAAGTACTCTTCTTAGCCACTGAGCCAACCAGCAGCTTGCAGCTCACTTGTTTTTAGTTTCTATTTGCATTACAGCTGTGTAGTTAAAATTTTCTGCTTTGGCTTTATTATAGACGTGTGTTCTTTAGAGTTTTAAGCTGAAAGTGATCAAGAACGCAGAGGGAAGTCTAGGTAAACAGTTAAGCTGGAATGCTATAAGTAATGGTTATTATGTGCAAATAACTTGAGGTAATTACAGAGCTGCTGAATCTTGGTCTTTTCATCTCTGTAAGAAACTCTTTGAAAAAATAAATAGCCTGTATATGAGGTGGTTTTTTGTTTTTTTTGGTTTTTTTTTTGTATGTCAGTGGGCATTATAGGTAGCCATTTTTTGTCCCCCATGCTAGGGAGTTCCCCCTTGTCTCAGGATTTCAACCTCTTCTGGGCAGGGAGCATGGGACAATGTGTTCTTTTCTGTAACTACGTAGAGCTGACATTGGGGTGGTGTTATCAGGGCCCAAGAAGGCTGAAAGGCTAGCCAAAGGTAAGGAGGGAATTCAGGCAATGGGGCACTCATCAGAAGCATCTGGTTCACAGACTCTGAAGAGACAGGGAGCACTCACATCAGCTTTCAGCAAGTCCAGGGTTCACAGTCATTTAGAGCAGGTTGCAGTCAGCAGCTGATGCTTAGATGCTTTGCCAGCCAAGTGGAGACCTGTTGAGACAAGTTTAAACTAGGAACAGAAGTTAAGATTTATGTACTTAAAGGAAAATAATATATTTGAAACTTTCAGGCAGGTCTATATTGAAATCCATATTGTAGAAAAAAAGCAGGTAACAGATACCTGTAAAACAGCAGGAATAGACTCATATCTTTGAGTCCTAGCTAAAACTACAGATTGTGGTTAGAAGCATGTATATTTTTCTACTGTCCAGAGAGCCAGTTATGGATTGGACAGAGATGTCTTTGGCCTGATGAGAAATACCTTCAAGTTCATATTTAGATGGCAACCAGAATAAATCTAAAATCTTGAGCTTGTGACCCAAACAGTAAGTAAGTAGTCATTGTAGTCATTGCTTCATCAGCTTATCAGAACTATGCCATAGAAGGGGAAAGAAATCAGAAACATTTTCCATATCTTAAATCATTTTTAGACCCTTAAAGCTTATTTTATATTTTAAAACATGTTTTTAATTAAGAGACCAAGTAGCAAAAGCAAGGCTTAATTTCTGTATATATAAAATGAGCTAACAAGATGGCTATAGCTTTGTGGAAAGATCTAGATACCTGTTGCTGCTAAGTTGACAAAGTTATAGCTAGCCTAGCCATCAATACTGTCAGAGATCCAAGAAGGATAAATTATACTTGAGTACGGACCAAGCAGCTTCTGAGCCTATTAAAAATGACAGGGCCTGGAGTCCATATACAGTTAGCCATATCCAAATCTCCATAGCGTTAGAGGCAGAAGTATCAGTCTTATAGTTTTAGCTAGGCCCATAAGGTGAATTTTTTTTTCCTTTGGAAGAGGGACGTGGAAAAGACTGACCTTATTTTGTCTAAGCAAAAATGGTGCAATCAATTCTCCAATGTCCTGCTGTTTGTCCACAGTATGGACTGGGTCCTGGCAGTGGGTGTTGCACTGGGGCATCTCGCCCAGTGGTCTTCGTCGTCGTAATCCAGGTGGAGACATCATGGTGTCCCATAATCTTTTTTTTTTTTTTTGGAGACCTTGGGTCACTGCTAGGATCTTGGAGTCTCTGTCTAATATAATAAGCTTTATAATCATTATTTTAAATGCCATATTCTGCAGCTATCTGAAGTATGAGGGCTCCTAGGTATGTCTGATGAGACAAACTTTGTTTCTTGTTACTTGTTTTAAGTTTGACTTGAAAACATATACAGAGACCTAAATAAGGCTTATCCCTGTAATTTTATCAGTACTTTAAGGATAACTGACTAACTTGTATTTCCTAACAGTCTATCATAAGTTAGCAGCTTTCATAAGACTAGAACTTTATAAAGTTCTGTCAGGTTTAGCCCACAAAATTACCTGCTATAACAAACCACATAGAATTTCTATAAAAGACAGACACTGAGCAGGAAGACAGCATGCCCCACCATTGCTAACAAACAAATCTGGGTGTCCCCAAAGCTGGTTATCACAAAAAGGATTAGATGAGGAGAATGGGTGAATCCAAGATTCAGGGACGTGACGTTTAGTAACTTTATCTAATGATTTGGGACGTCAGTGCTTCTCTTGAATGCTGACTCCTTCCTGGGCCAGGCTACCTGTTCAGAGAGTACTGCTTTGTCAGGTCCTACCTGCCTCTTTTTGTGATTTTGATACGCATATTATCATTGTCCTTTCCTATGGAATTTTCTAACTATGTCTGTAAAAAGTAGAAACCTTGTGGAGATCAGTCCTTATTCTTCCTCTCTTTGTACCCCCTTTGCTTCTTTTTTTCCCCCCTTGCATGAAAAATATAGAAGATGCAGAGCTAATGTGCTTGAGTTAATTTTTTTGATTTTTTTTTAAATTAATTTGTTTATTGTGTATACAGTGTTCTGTCTGTATGCCAGAAGAGAGCACCAGATCGAATTACAGATGGTTGTGAGTCACCATGTGGATGCTGAGAATTGAATTCAGGACCTCTGGAAGAGCAGCCATTGCTCTTAACCTCTGAGCCATCTCTCCAGCCCCAATTTTTTTTTTTAAACCCTCAGATCCTCGCTTACCATAGACATCCAATTCTCAGCCCTGAGCGGGTACTGAGGCTGGTACTCAAGACCCCACACCCGGCACCAGCTACTTTTTCCTAAGCTGCTTCTTGCTGTTCTTTACCACTGTAGGCTACTCATTCCCTGCACTCATGCTACATTTTAAAGATCTCCTCTCCCCAGCCCTTGTCTGAATGTTTGTAAATATTGAAAAAGATGGAATGAAGAACTGTCTATTTAAGGGTTGATTTTTCTTGTTTATGATTTCACTTGCTGTCTTAGACCCAGATTGACTGGTCTTGAATTGATAGAGATCCTCCTCCCCCTCCTGCCAGTCCTCTTCCTCTTACTAACTGGCCCCACTTCATAGCTCTGTGTGTGTGTTTTTCAATGAGTTTCATTATGTTTGTTGACAGGAGTGTGGGTGCCTTAATAGTAATTCTCACTAAAAAAAAAAAAAAAAAAGTCTTCGCATCCCCCATCAACTATTAACTACATAGAATCCCTGAGAAGGGGTGGAGCCCCCTCAACCTCTCTTCTGTCTGTGACAGGATGTTGACTGCACACCCCCTGCTTCCAGCACTGCTAGGACCCCTAAACTCTGCTAAACTCTGGAGGGAGGGATGGAGATGTCCGGTTTGTGACTTAGCACTCAACAGTCACTTATTTTGAACATTTGGACCAGTTACAAGTCTAGTTATTGCTGACTACTGTGAAAAGATTCTTTAGCAAAACTGACAGCAGCACTAACCTACAGACATGAACATAGTGATAGAAAAGGTGATTTAGTGGGTACATCATGTCCTGACTTCATGAATCTTTACTAGGAAAACTTTTTGAAATGTTAACCTTTTCCCAGTTACTAAATTTGATTTTTCTCCCTTTTCATTAATGCAGCTCTCAAGAGGCAAAATTTATACAATAATCCTTTCAACTCTATGAGTTATACAAGTCCTTATAGCCCAAATGCCAGTAGCCCTTACAGCAGCGGCTTCAACTCTCCATCCTCAACACCAGTGCGACCTCCTATAGTCAAGCAGCTTATACTTCCTGGGAATTCAGGTAAGGAATGACTTTACCTAATGGTCCTTGCTCAGAAAGGAACCATTCATCACAGGGTTGGGTCCATTTTATTTAGGAAACTCTGAAGCAGTGAGAGAGAATCTTTGTGCTGTTTTCCGCTCATTCCTGTAATGAGCACTAAGGGTTCAAAGGTAAGTCAGTGACCGTGCATTATGTGCATGTCATTTTCTTCGGGGTAAACCTAAGTCTGGTTTTTAAATTAGTGTTTAATAAAACAGGACCACAAACTTGATTCTTTTTACCAATAAAACCTTATTTACAGCTTGTTGGGGTTGTAAAATCTACAGACCTGCTTTTAAAGAGTATTAGTAAGCTTTGATACTATAGTTAAATCATAGCGTATGATTTAATATGATTAATGTGCATTTGACACATTTGTGCCAAAAACAGTATGAGCTGTAATAGACATGAAGAGGACAGACTGCCATGGCCTGAACAATTCTTCTGTTCTTGGTCTGCTACAGACATTTCTCAAGTAGCTTAGTCTTCTCAATAACTCACCACGTCACTCTTAATGCCGTCTTTTCTAACTCTTAAGTGCAGCTTTCCTCGAAACTGAGTGCTCTCTAAGTGTGTGTGTGTGTGTGTACATACATATGTACAGTGCGCAGGGAGTCCAAAAGTTGACATCAGTTGTCTTTCTTTCATTTTCCCCCTTAGTTTTGAGATGGGTCAGGCCAGTGTGCTCCAGAATACACCTGCCTATCAGTCCCTTGTGCTAGTTTGCAGACTCTGCTGCCTCTAGCAATAGGGGCTGACCTTTAACCTCTAAGAGTCAACCAAGGGCAACAGCAATAGTCTATATTGTTTTGGGAGTCACTTGTGTCTGGGTTTTTGTTAGTCTTTGGTTCCTGTAGGAAGCATTGTTGGCCCATAACTACTTTTAAGCTATCCTGTCTCTCTATGTATGTATATACATACATGTAAGTCATTATGTAATTTTAGATAAATATAAGATAATAGGATTCCTTGAGGCTTATCAAACAGCCTTGGTATTGTCTGCCCTCCCTCTTTCTTCTGTGTTAATGTCCTTCCCCATTCCATGTTGGAACCCCTCCCCATTTTTCTCTTTCTCTCTTTGTATCATCTGTTATTTTCATCTCTAGAGCTCCCCCAACCAGGACTTGAATGGCAGATGAGAAAATGTGGCATTTGTCTTTCAGAGTCTGGGTTACCTCACTCAATATAATCTTTTCTAGGGCCATATATTTACCTTCAAATTTTATTTTTACAGCTGTATAGTATGTATGAAATCTCAAGCACGTTTTAAATTTGTCTTTCCCAAATGCTAAGGATAATGAATACCATTTGAGATATTGTTTAGCCATTTTGATTCATTCTATTTTGAATATTCTGCTTAGCCTATGTTTTAGTTGGGTCATTTGTTTCCTTCATCCTGGTTTTTTGAGTTCTTTGTATGGCCTGGATATTTAATCTTCTGTCATGGAGGTGGCTGGCAAGGATTTTCTCCTATCCTGTGGGGTTCTTCTTGACTTGTTTTTCTTAGCTGTGCAGAATCTTTTTGGTTTTTGCTGAGGTTTGTTTGCTTGTTTTTGTTTTCTGAAATAGGCTCTGTATGTAGTCGTAGGTGTCCTGGACCTTACTATTTAGACCAAGCTGGCCTCAAACTCAAAGAAATCCACTTGCTTCTGCCTCCCAAGAGCTGGGATTAAGGGCGTGTGTCAATGCCCAGCCTTTTTTATAGTTTTACAAGGTCCCACTTGTCAATTGTTGGCCTTAAATACCGGACGAAAGGGTCCTATACAGAACGTTGTTTCCTACACTTATATCTTGTAGGGTATTGCTTGTGTTTTCTTCTAGTAGTTTTAGTGTGTCAGGTTTCCAGTTGAGGTCTCTGATCTATCTCAAGCTAATTTTTGTGTGAGATGATAGAATACAGTTCTATTTTCATTCTTCTGTGTGGACATCTTATTTTCCCAGCACTATTTGTAAAAGATGCTGTCTTTTCTCCAGTTTGTGTGTGTTTTCCTCTTTCTTCAAATATCAGATAGCTATAATTATGTGTACTCATTTTTGAGTCTTCTGTTTTATTCTGTCGGTCTACACATCTGGTTTGTGCCATATTATTTTTTATATAGCTCTGTACCACACTTTGAAGTCTGAAATGCAGTCCATTCATTATTTTTTCATGATTTATTTGACTATCCAGGATCATCTTTGGTGCCATTGAATTTTAGGATGGTTTCCTATTTCTGTGAAGAATGTTATAGGTATTTTGATTGGGATTGTATTATTGGGTCAGTAAATTGATTTTAGTAGGATAGTTGTTTTCACCATATTAATTTTACTGATCCATGAACACAGTATCTTTCCATTTTCTAGTTTTTCTCAATTTCACTTAGAAACTTGCGCTTTTTTGTTGTAGAAGTCTGTTACCTCTTTGGTTAGGTTTATTTCAAGATATTTTATTTTAATGCTAATATAAATGGGAGTGTGTTCATGACCTCTTAATATATTTGTTGGTGGTGTATAAAAAGGCTACTGCTTTTTGTAAATTGATTTTGTACCTTGTCACTTTGCTGAAATTGTTAATTTTGTAGAAATTTTCTGGTTATATTTTTTTGGGATCTCTTAGATAGAATATCATATTACCTGTAAATAGGGATTTTTGACTTCTTTTCTTATTTGTATCACTTTAATTTCCTTCTTGCCTTTATTTCTCTGGCTAGTGCTTCCACCACTATATTGAAAAGGAGGGAGGATAAGTGGACAGCCCTGTCTCATTCCTGATTTTGATGGGATTGCTTCAAGTTTGTCTCCATTTATGATAATGTTGGATTCACGTTTGTCATATATATTTCTTATTTAGGAGGTATGTCCCTTCCATTCCTACATTCTCTAGGACTTTCTTTATGAAAACATGTTGGATTTTGTGTAAAGCTTTTTCTGCATCTATTGAGATGATCATGTGATTTTTTTTTTTAACTTTTAAATCCATTTATATGACTTAATGTTCATTGACTTAAATATATGTTGGGCCATCTCCTTGAATTTCTGGATAAAGCCAACATGATCATTGTGATGATCTTTTTGATATGTGTCTATATTTGGTTTGCTAGTATTTTAATTGAGTTTAGCATCTGTGTTCATCGGGGATATTGATTGGTCTGTACTTTTTGGGGTTTTTTTTGTATCTTTTTTGGTTTGAGTATTAGAGTAACACTGTCTTCATAGAACAAGTTTGGAGGGATTCTTAAGTATTCGTTTAGTTCTTTGAAAGTTTGGTAGAATTCTGTGATTTCACCTGGACTTGGACTTTTTTTCAGTTGGAAAGCACTTTATTACTATTTCAGTCTCCTCCTTTCTTATGGGTCTGTTTAAGTTGTTGGTCTCTTCTTGGTTTAACTTTGGTAGTTTGGGTGAATCAAGAAATAATCTTTTTTTTCTTCAGGATTTTCCACCTTAATGGAGTACATTTTTTTTAAAGTGTTACCTTATAATTCTATACTTCTTTGGTGTCATAATGTCTCCCTGTTCATTTTTTTTTATTTTGTTAATTTGACTCCTCCCTCTCCCTCAATCTATCCCTCCATCTTCTTTCCTTCTGTCTTCCTTGATCCCTCCATCTCTCTCTCTCTCCCTGATTAGTTGAACCAACAGAGTCTTGATATGTCTTCTAAAAGAATCATCTCTTAGATTAATTGATCCTGTGTATTGTTTTCTTTGTTTCTATTTCTTTGATTTTTATTACTTCTTGCCATCTCTTGGGTTTGAATTGGCTTCCCAGTTGTTTAGATTGTATTATTAAGATAGTTATTTATTTATTCTCTTTAATGTAGAGAGTTAAGGTTATAAACTTGCCTCTTAGGACCGCTTTTGTTGTATTATGTTTTCATTTTCTTTTGGCCAGGAATATTTTGATTTCTTTCTTGATTTTTTTTTTTTATTTTTTCCTTTGACCCATTCATCATGCAGTAAGAAGTTGTTTATGCCATGGACTCACTCCTTCCTTCCTTCCTTCCTCCCCTCCCTCCCTTCCTTCCTTCCTTCCTTCCTTCCTTTCTGTTTCATCTAATTAGGATTGTGTATGTTCCCTGTATCTGTATGGATATCTTTCTTGGTTTTGGAAAGTTCTCTGTGACCTTATTAAATCTGATTTATGTCATTGACCCTGAGATTCTTCTTCCACATCTATAGTTCAAGGTTTGGTCTTTTGATGGTGTCCCACATTTCCTGCATGTTCCTTTGCTTGTAAAATTTTTTTTCGTATTCTGTGCTTATTTCATCTAGGTCCTCTTCTTTAAGTCCTGATATTCTATCTTCTGCCTGATTTCATTTCTATTTGTAAGGCTTTACCCAGAGTTTTCTAATTGGAATATAGTTTTTCAATTCCATCTTCATTTTAACTTGTGTTCTCTTTAATGTCTCTTTGAGTTCAGTTTTCAAATCCTGAATTATCTTTGTCATTTCATACAGCCATGTATTTTATTTTCTTCTGTTATTGTCATCCTCTTGGAG
This sequence comes from Dicrostonyx torquatus, assembly GCA_028555095.1. Classification (NCBI taxonomy): domain Eukaryota; kingdom Metazoa; phylum Chordata; class Mammalia; order Rodentia; family Cricetidae; genus Dicrostonyx; species Dicrostonyx torquatus. The sequence goes on from JAQHUG010000109.1 coordinate 2,394,187, forward strand.
GTCATTGAAGTGTTGTGTCTTTTTTTTTAAAATTCTTCTAATCCTTTGATAAAGTTTATGATTCTTTTAAATTCTGTGTCTTGGGATTCCCCTAGGAAGCTCTCATTAGAAATTGCTTACGTAGTTTTAGTGGGTAAAACATGTTGCCTTGTCCATTGTGGTTTTGAATTTGCAATTTGAGTTGAGCATGTGGACTTCTTCCTTTGTTTCTGTGTCTGTTGTGATAATTTGGCCAGTGCAGGAGATGTGTGATCTGAGGGTTAGATAGGTATAGGTGGTAGATGAGATGTTTAATTGACCTTGCAAGGATGTTCTCCAAGGTCTGGGACTAGGGCTTTGGGTGTGGAAATGACAGCAGAGGAAAGGAGGGTCAAAGGTGGCTCTCTAGAAAGTAGGTCACTGATCTGGTGTGGAGATTGATACAGACAGAAGGGTAAAGCTGAGGGCCAGGAGAAGGTTGCAGCTACTTACTAGCAAAGGTGGTTCCTGGACAAAGAGGGATCTCAGGCAGGTTTGGAGCCATGCTTATGGGGAATTGATTATAATGGTGAAGTTTTTGGAAAACTAGATGAACATGATACATGCCTGTAGTCCTCGCACTTGGGAGGCTGAGGCAGGAGGATTGCAAGTTTGAGGCTAACCTAGGCTACATAGTAATTTCAAGGACAGTTTATATTACAAAATAGAACCAACTCTGTCTTTAAAAAGGGTGGAGGCAAGTGGGGCTGGAGAAATGACTCAGAAGTTAAGAACACTGATTAGTCTTCCATAGATCCTGAATTCAATTCCCAGCAACCACATGGTGGCTCACAACCATCTATAACGAGATCTGGTGTTCTCTGCATGCAGGCAGAACACTATACACATAATAAATAAATAAACCTTTAAAAACAAAAAAATATGCTATAGGACTGTAGAGATAGCTCAGTGGTTAAGACTTCTCTTCCAGAGGACCCCTGTTCAATTCCCAGCATCCACATGGTGGCTCACGGCTATCAGTAATTCCAGTTCCAGGGGACCTGACACCCTTACGCACACATACATTAAGGCAAAATGTCAATACACATAAAATATAAATGAATGAATGAATAAATAAATAGATAACAAAAATTTTTTAAGAAGCTACAAACTGTGGCAGTATGTTCTAAATCTGTATTAGGCACCTTAGTGAGAGTGATGAGCTTTTATCCTTTCTTCAGAAAGCTGGGTCACCATGAAAGTGTTTCCTGAGAAGCATGCTAGGTTCTTGCCAGTATGTATTCCCTGTCCCTGCACTTTTCTGTCCTCCTTTTGGTCTAGGTAAATAGAGAACTTTTTAAAAAAAATCTACTCATTTTCTTGCTACCATCTAGTGTACTTCACTACCAAACATCAGAACATTCTGGTTCCCTTTTCTAATTTGGCAAGCGTGACAAATTAACCTAGTGTTCTTTTTCGGTTGGTTTTTAAATGTCTTAAGAAATATACTTTTCTCAGTTTTGTTGTTTAAGAAAAGTAAATTTTTTCAAGGAAAAGGTTATGGTGCAAATGCCTGAATTTAAGAGGAAAAAGCACTGCATCATTTACTTACAGAATGTTTTCTCTGAGTATCTTGTAAAAGATGAAAGACTCTAGCCCAGTAGTTTTCAACTTGTGGGTTGTGACCCCTTTGAGCAGCAGTTCTCAACCTGTAGGTTGGGACCTTTTCATGGAGGTCTCCTAAGACCATCGGAAAACATGGATATTTACATCACAATTCATAGCAGTAGCAAAGTTGCAGTTATGTAGCAACAAAAATAATTTTATAGTTGGGGTCACCACACATGAAGAACTGTGTTAAAAGGTTGCAGCATTAGGAAGGTTGAGAACCCCTGGTCTAGCTTGTAGTTACCAAATCAAGTGCTTTGCAGGTACTGGCTGAAAGCGTAATTGTTTTGTGGGAAATGAGTAAATTATACTTAAAAGATGTTTTGTATTTGTGACATGGCATGTGAAGGAGTCTCTATCCCTTTTCTTTTAATGAGGTCAGTTTCTAATTTAGCTTTTAAGAATTTTATATGTGTAAATGGCAGAATAAAAACTGAATCAAGGGATGTAATTATTTGGCTACTTGCTGCAACAGATGTTTAACTCAGTTTTTCTCTTTACTAAGGTTTGATGTGTTTTCCTTTTTTTAAAGGTAACTTCAAAAGTTCATCAGATAGAAATCCTCCACTCAGCCCTCAGTCCTCTATAGATAGTGAGTTAAGTGCTTCAGAACTAGATGAAGATTCAATTGGATCCAACTATAAGCTAAATGATGTAACTGATGTGCAGATTCTAGCCCGGATGCAGGAAGAAAGTAAGTTTTAATTGTTGAAAGTTGAGATTTTTGTTACTACAGGGCTATATGAACCTAAAAGTTCTAAGGATTTGGAGGGGTTACTTGTTTTTTATTTTGTAGTTTCTGGGGATTCATCTTAATGTGTGCTTTTTACTGAGCTGCTTTCTCCAGGGATTTGTGGCCTTAAAAGATACCCTAGATCTTATCCCTTCAATAGCAGTCTGTGCATAAAGTAATGACATAAAGGCTTGATTCTGATTCTGATCCGTTTTTGTGGATACCAGTAGCAAGAAGGACTTGCTGAAGATGTACATTATAACTTACTCTAAAGGTTGTTTGCTAATGTATTCTGTTCACTGCCGACATAGTAGTTCTTCCCCCTCAGTGTTCCTTCAGTCCAAGGTTAAGTGTCTGTATTTATATAGTAGAACTTGGTTTTTGTTTGTTTGTTTTAATATATGGCTTTACCCTGTTAGAGTCCAGATTCAAAAAGTCTTGGAATTAACAAATAGTACATTTTTATTCAGTTTAAAAATAACTTTGAGATGTAGTTTATACATCTTTATATAGAAGGATGTCTAGAAGTAGAAAAATAATTTTCTTTTATACTTTACACTCTTGAGTCAAATTTCTCAATAGTAATTATTTACTTAAAGTTTTAAAATATTTAAATGTTTGAAAATACTATCAAAGAAATAAATAGAAATTCACTGTTGCTAGGTCTCCGGCAAGAATATGCAGCCACCACCTCTCGGCGCAGTTCTGGTTCATCTTGCAATTCTACGAGGCGAGGCACTTTTAGTGATCAAGAACTGGATGCACAGAGCTTGGATGATGAAGATGATAGTATGCACCATGCAGTATACCCTGCTGTTAACAGATTTTCACCATCACCACGCAACTCACCCAGACCATCTCCTAAACAGTCACCTCGAAATTCGCCTCGATCACGCTCTCCTGCCCGGGGAATAGAATACAGCAGAGTATCCCCACAACCTATGATTAGCCGTTTGCAGCAACCTCGCCTTTCCCTCCAGGGCCATCCCACAGATTTACAGACAAGCAATGTTAAAAATGAAGGTAAAACAGCAGTTTGGAGAATAAAATGTCCATATTTTAGTGTAAAAAGAATGCATTTTTCCACAAATATTTTTTATTTCAAATAGTCATGTTCACCATTTTATTAATACAAACATGAGAAAAAGTAAATTTAACTTTATGAAGCTAAGTAAAGTATCTGTCAGTTAGTAATGAGTCCCAAGCCATATTATAGGATTAAGTGGACATGGAAATTTTTAAAGGGTTTGCTTTATTTTACTCATGGGCTGGCCTTTATTTCTTTAAATTTGATTATATAATTTATAGTTTCTTTAAGGGTGCTGTCTTTTCATTCATTTATAGCCTCTATCTGGGTATGGTTGTTCTCCCCCCCTTTTTTTTCTTTCTTTCATTTCCTGTTACTTTTACAGTATACAAAAAAATTATATTATTTTACTTTGAATTATACTTAATATCTGAAAGAACAGCTTGATTTTTTATTATTATTGTTATTTATTTCAAATCCCATTATTGTAGAGAAACTTAGGCGCAGTCTTCCAAACCTATCCCGAACATCAAACACACAAGTTGACTCGGTGAAGAGCAGCAGAAGCGACTCCAACTTTCAAGTGCCAAATGGAGGAATACCTCGAATGCAGCCTCAGGCCTCAGCCAGTAAGTACTTCCTTACATTTTGAAGTGGCATTCAGGAGCAGAAAATGAAAAGTAAAGAGACTGATTTTGTGTTGATTAAGTATATTAAATTATTACTGCAATATGATTTTGTGTGGCCAGCAAGGTGGCTCAGCCGGTGAAGGCACTTGTTGGCAAGCCGGCAGCCTGAGTTAGATACCTGGAACTCACGTGGTAGAAAAGGTAATGTCCAACCTCTACGCCTGCACCGTGGTGGATGCAGCACTCCCTCCTGCCCACCAGTAACTGGATATAGATTTTAAAATAAGAAATAAAGTAAAATTAAAAAGGTAATTCTGTAATAAAATTTAAAAGTTGTCCTTTTATAAAATATTTATAGTTTTTATAACTGCATGACACTCTATGTGGTTTCTACTTCCTCTTGCTAAAGATCATCTTTGTTTTGTGTTTTCTCTTTTGTAGTTTTGAGACAGGGTCTCTGTATAGCCCTGACTCTCCTGGAACTCACAATGTAGACTAGGCTGGCCTTGAATTCACAGAGCTTCTCCTGCCTTTGCCCCCCACATGATGGGATTAAAGGTGTGTGTCACCACTCTCAGTTAAGATCCATCAGTTTTTAATTTGCAATACTGTATAATTTAAGACTCTCAAGGAATGTATGTGTTGTGCTACCATAGATATGCCTGTATTTATGTAGCATAATTCTTGTCACAGAGCAAAAAGTCAAGCTTTTATTACTAAGAATTGAATGAACAATTTTTAAGTCTATTTTTTTTTAAAAAGGATAGACTTTGCTTTTATCTATAGAAGTAGGCAGTCGCTATCCAAGTATATATCTTATAAAATAGATTTTCTTTTAAAATCTTCCGGTTTAGACTTTCTAGAGCTAGAGAAACAGCTCGGTGCTAGTATTTGATGAGCATGTATGAGAACTGGGTTTTATCCCCACTGCCACAGAAGTAAAACAAAATTAAAGTTTATTATTACATATTTAATGCCATATCATAATAAAATTGGTTTAATAACAGCCTATTAAATCTGTAGCAAACTGAACTTGTGGCTTTTCTTTATGAAACAAAAGTATTTTATAAGGATGTGTATAATCTCAATATTTGCATTTATTCATATGAATTTTGTATTTTTTTACTTGATTAATCTCTATGCCTGCCAAAAATGTATTTGTAAACAATATAACATTTAATCAGTGTTAATGTCAGATTAGTCCCTATTCCTAATTGGCTTGTAATATAGTTTAAATTTGAGGTTAATAAGTTACCAAAACTTTGATTTTTTTAAGAATTGGTCAACATTTCTTTATTTATAATATTTGGGGAATTAACTATTGAGCTAAATCTGAACTCAAATAGAATATAGAATAAATGAATTTGAGGCCTGGTCTGGTAGTTCACACTTTTTATCCCAGCACCAGGAAGCAGAGTAGGCAGATCTGTGAGCTTAAAGCCAGCCTGATCTACAGAATGAGACCCAGATGCGTGCTGACTATAATTTTATTTTTGGTAACTGGGTGGATACTAACCAAGAAATGTGATAGGTCTTTCTTCATGGAGATAATTTTTTCAGATCTTTAGCTGTAGTGTTTGCCTTTGTTTTGTGACAGGAAGTATTGTGACAGGGCATTCCTACTCTAGCATGACAGATTTCTTAAAACTTTAAATTGTTAGATATTTTACATTAAAAATGATGAAATTTGGGGGAGGAAATAGCACTGGAACTCAAAACTTAAAACCCCAGCAGCTTTTTCATAGAGCATTATCAAAAGCAGTAATGGTCCTTCAGAAGGAACAGCTGTCATAGTAAAACCATGAAAGTTCTTAATAAATGGCTGTTTAGCACATAGCAGGCACTCCACAGAAGAGTGTTGAGGATAATGTAATGGAAAGAGAAGAGCGAGACTAATAAAAGTGTTACAAAGATGACACATGCAGTATAGACAAAGACCAAACAAGTACACAGTGATAACTTCAAGTTGGCCAAACACAGCCCAAGTCAGGGATTCAGGAATAACTGCACATTAGCAACCTTGCATTAGTAACATCTGTGCATTGCATGCAGGCTTATTATAAAAGAGCTGTGGTTTGAAACATTTGCTGCTTACCAACTAAGGTAGGCATGAGTCTACAATCAGACCAATCAAGGGATCTGGAAAGGCTGGCTTTGAACTCACAGAGATCCATCTGCCTCTGCGTGAGTGCTGGGATTAAAGACATGCACCACTACCGCCTGGCCTAAACAGTGGCTTTTCTATTCAGAGCACTGGGTACACTTCCAGAGGACCCAAGTTCAATTCCCAGCTTCCACCTGACTGTTCATGACCATCTGTAACTCCAGTCTCTGAGCATCCAGTGCCCACCTATGGCCCCCTTGAGCACCAGATATGCACACAGTGCACAGATAATCATGCAAGCAAAACACCCTTAGGTTAAAATTTTTTTTAAGTTAAAGAAAATCAATAAGCCAATCTAAAATGAACTGTTGGAATTACCTCACTATAATATATAAATAACCTACCTATGGTTATACATCTTAACAGATGACAGGTTAGTGTTCAAACTGTTGATCCAGCTCAAGAATGTGTAATCCCCTATAGAGACTTGTTATATCTGTGGTTTATTACCAAGATATAGAGAGCATACAGAAATACTTTTTTTTGTGAGCTTGAAACTACATTTTAAAGCTGTGTGGAAAATTATTACTCAAGATTTATATGCCTTATTCCACTGGGTATGTGTTGAAATGTTTTCTGTACAAGTAAACTTGTACAGAATAGCTTGTTTCTGAGGGTTTCCCCCTCAAATACTTACCCAGTAATGAAAAACAGTCTACAGTATTAGTTAATATGGCATGAACTAGTTTTGAGTGAGCCGTAGTCCTCACATACATTACAGCCATGCTCTTTATAGCATCTCTACATAGAGTTGAAATGTGGCTTCACCTTCAAGCATGCTATTTTATTTAGCTTCAGTTATTAAGGTCTGGATTTTTCAAAATTCTACATGATAAATCTCCAAACAGCCTCCTGTGTGATAAAACCAGCTCTGCCTAAATCCTCTCCTTATCCTTGTCCCATTCCTTAGACTATTTTAGCATCCTAAAGCTTTATGGCAATGAAAAGATTGGGAAACTAAGACCAAAACAATACATCTATTAACATAACAACAGAAAAATGTATACCAAAGTTTTTTTTATAATTACCTACCTTCTCTAGCAATACAATTGCCATTATATAGTCACATTATTATTCTAGAAATTATTTTTCGTTTCTTCCTAGTATTTTATAATTAAGGAAAAGGTATAGGGAAAACATAATCATTTTCTGGTTATCAGTTTATTATATGGGTAATATTTGTGTAGTTTTACAGAGTTGAATTTCAGCATTTGATAAATTATATAGGCAGAAGAGTTAGATCATCATCCTTTTAAAACTGTATATACTGGCTGGACAGTGGTGGTTCACACCTTTACTCCCAGCACTTGGGAGACAGAGTCAAGTAGATCTCTGAGCTGGAGGCCAGCCTGGTCTAGAGAGTGAGTTCCAGGACAACCAACAACCAAGGCTGTTATAAAGAGAAACCCTGTCATGCAAACCACAACGAGAACTGTATCTACTTGTTCTCTTACATTCGCAGCTACAGTAATACTTACTTATAATTACAAATGTGTTTAGAAAATAGAAATCCAGAATATTAACAAGCTTAAAACTTAATTTTAAGTATACTGTAAAAATTTAGATTTTTGTTTAAAGTTAATACATCACAATTTTTAAAGGTTATCTATTGATGTTTTACATATTCTTAATAAAATGTAATGTGCTTTATATATTCATAGTTATATAATATAAAGTTTTCATAATTTTTACTTTAATATAAACTTTAATCAAATAAGTTAAAAAGTATATGTAAAAATATAGCAACAATTTTTATGTATTTTATATAAGGAATTGGTACATTTCACTGTAAACTCCAGTTATTAATTTATTAATAGATGTTTCATTTTGTTTTAAATAATTCTCTTCAGCTCTGAATGGTAAAGCTTTGGTTCTCACTTGCTGGTATGCATGAGACTAACTTTGCAAGGCTGCTGATTTCTACCCACTGGACCACTTCTTTTGCCTTGTCACTATGCCGGTCACTATTCTTATATGCTTATTTGCTATGGCTGCATTATTGTGGATGCTAGCATTCAAATATGGGCATTATAACAGTGCTCATGTATTTTTAACGTTGATTTTTGTAAATTGTGAGTAACTGAAAAAGCTTAAGAAAACCAGAGCATTTTCTCAGTTTCTTCAACTAAAGGGAAAGGTGTTATCAGAGGCAGAGGTTTTCAAAAGGATAATAACTTACCTCCTAACATCGCCAGGATATGGGCTTAAGTTTAGTTTTCAGAAAAACACAATAAGTGTTGGCTTATAAGGGCCAAAAAGGAATAGATGAAAACCTCAAGACAGTCTTTTTTTATATATAGTCGAAGCTTGATTACTAATTTATAATGGCTAAGGTATTTTTACATGTATTATAGCATTTGAGCTTCCCAAATACACATTTGTTCAAAGAGAACAGGGTTCCATGTAGTCAAGTTAATTATGCAGGACCACATATCTAGAGTGTGACCCAACTAAAACCAAAGTGCTTTCCCCCAGCACCTCCCACTACTGTCAGTAGACTGCTCCCAGCCTAATTTGCATGTGTAGGCCTCTAGGAAAACACTCTTGGATGGGACATGATTTGAGACTGAACTGTAGATAATTTGCCCAATACAGGAACAGTTTTTACATGGACGCAGAGTGTGCCCCAGAGGAGGCATTTGGACCAATACTGTGCTCTGCGCCACTTACCTACGAAGTATCTGGGTGGTTGATAACCTTTATGTAGCCTCCTAACGTCCACAAGGAAGGAATTTCCTCAAGGTTGTACCTGCTACCAAAACACTAGTATTCTCCAGTTTTGCATTATTTTGAAACATATCTTATTATATGCAATACTTACATAATTGGCTAGTCTAAGACTAGAAAAAATGTTTAAGGACCACCAGTTTAATAAGTAATACTGGATCAGTTACCTTAATCAAAAAAAAAAAAAAGATTTTATAAATGTAGTGATTTGGGGCCTTTATCACTAGGCATTTTGATTGAATACATCTTAGTTAGAGGCCCAGACTCTCATTGTGTCTCAGTTGATTTTTAGGCAAATGCAAATTTAATATAACTTTAAATCTCTACATTTTGTACAGTTGTCGGTCACTGTGATTATTCAGTAGAAATGGTTGAGCATATGTGATAGTCCAGGCACTGAGAATTCCCATAGCTAGGAATGGGAAGCCAGAGCTGCTATGGAAGCAGGAGAGACATCAAACTCAGCATGGAGGCCTGATGACCTGAGTTCAGCAACCCTGGGACCATGTGGTGGAAGGAGAGAAATGATTCTTGCAAGTTGTCCTCTGACATAAATTTGCCATGGCATGTGTATGTGGTCATGTACACACACAATTAAGATTTTTAATTTTAAAAGTAAGATAGAAAAAATAATGACTTATAGTTTGCCAAAATAATCCTTTGCTTTTCTTTTTGTGGTCTTTTACAACTGAGCCTCCTGGTCTTTAAACACTTGGCATGCCCAGTCTCAGCATTCTCTACTGTTGCTTCTTCCTCCCTCTGGAATGCCTTCTCGAGGCCCCACACAACTCTTCCCACTCTTCATTTGATCTCCGAGCAGTTGTTCTCTTTTAAGTCTTTATGGATTACCTGTATATAATTGCAACTCCAGTCTTTTCCCCATCCTCCTTTTCTGCCTTGTGGACATCACTGTCTGGAAGGCTCGATATTTTCCTACTTTATTTTCATTCTCCCCTTTACTACATAGTCCATAAGAATAATTTTTCTTTCCTAAATAATTTATAAGAATAAGAAAAGTTCCTAGCTGGCTCCTGAGGCTGTTTTACCCAAACAGGGTACCTGGGATACTCCCCTGTTTGTATAAGTGAAAATCAAGATGTATGAATGGATCAATGGGTGGGTGGCTGGCAGAAAGGAAGGAAGGAAGGAAAAAAATATGGATGACAGAGAACATGTGGACAAATATATAGGTGAATAGTATCTTATAATGTTGTGTTTATAGGTATAAAGTAACAGCTTTTTCTCCCCCAAGTCTGGAGAAGTTTTTGCTTATTTGACTGACCATGTTTGAGTTACATTGGCATCAAACACTATGTCACTACAGTCAGGTTTGGAGTGCTGCAAAATTAGAAGTCAGCCACAGTTTCTTAAAGTTGATTATCTCAGGGAAATAGTGTTTTGGCTCTGATAGAGATAACAGACTTTACCCTTCTCTCTGGTGTTGCATCCAGTATCCTTTTACCACCTGATGATCTTTTTTATGATGACCTTTTATCCCTACATAGACTTGGAGGAATAGAACATTGGTGCTTTTGTTATTTGTTTTTATTTTTTGGATATAATTCCTAAGGTGTAGAAAGCCTATCTTTCTACACATCCTACAAGACCAAGCGATGGCAATTTCGAGCTACTTAGCTAGGGAATTAGAATGGGACTGGAGCAGAGTAATTCTATATTGCAGTAGTTGGCCCTTCTTCACTCTGCACAGCTCTGGGCTGTCTTACTGCCAGTTTTGGAAGTTTCAGTGTAGTTAATAGACTGGAAGTTTGAGAAAAGTGACTTCAGCAGTTCTCCTTGATCACATTACAAAGCAGATGTCCTAACTCATGTAGACCCCCTCAACACACACACACACACACACACACACACACACACTCACACAAACACACATATGCACACATACCAGAAATGCTGCTACCCTGCCTAAGGTACAAATTAGTTGGGTTTTACATCAAGATAACATTGAACACATTAAAGCCTCCATGTTGTGCGAGGACTTGCCTGGTTCTGAGTTTTCTTCTCCTTTTTGAGAATGGAAATTACTGTTTGATTTTGGAGCAGTAAATCTACCAATAATTGCTTTGCCAAAATGTGCTCCTTTTTTTTTGCATCAAATGAGTATTGTGTTTATTTTCTATTCTGTGTGCTTATATTCATCACTTTTATCATTGTGTTTATATTCCTTGCATCTGTAGCATGTTTGCTGGTAGCTTGTTTTCTCTTTGATATTCTAGCCAATTGACATATTAGAGGTTTTTTTTAATCTACCAAAAAAAAACCTTAATTCTAAAAATATGCAATGGCACTGAGATTTCTGCCCCTTTTCTTTTCCAACTCAATGCACGAAGCATCACTTAAAAATTCTTGCACTTCTGGAGTTCTAACGCATTTACCTCAATGGTTTCTGTTCCTTGATAGCTTTTAAATTTCATTAAGTGTTCAAGTTTACAGAAACTGTAGCCTTTACCTTGTTCTTCCTGGCAAATATTACACTTCCTTGTTTTTCAACAGCTTCTCAAAGGCTGAAAAATTTGCCTCGTACTTCCCTCAAAGCCAAACAGTTGCTTCCAACTTCATCTACAAAAAGAGGTAACTACAGCCTCTGCTTGAGTCTAAATTTCAGCAAGTAATGTAGATCAATCTCTCACCTTCTGAGTCAATGGTGCCTATAAGCACATTTCAGTTTGTTTGTTTTTCTTAATAAAATAATGCAGATTAATTCCCTGTTGTGGATAATTGCAGAAGAAACCTGTTTTCTTCAGAGGTATGTATTGAATTGTTATGAAAGGATTAAATGATAATTTGTCATTTTTCCTACTAATCTAAAAATCAAAGATTTATTTTAAGTTAATGAGAATTGGACAAATAGGTTCTATGAATGTCACACATTCTATTAATATTTTCCTCACATATTGGTCTTTGGGTTTACTTATCTGTGGTTAGATAAGTAGGGGAGAAGTTTGCATTAGAAGCTGATTGAAGTTAAGACACAAGTCTTGTTGGTTAGTGAATACATTTGGAAGATCTTACTATATAAATGGTAGCTTTTGTAAGAACAGAGTACTCATAAATTTCTTTTAACAATTAAAAAAAAACAGAGTACTAAAGAAATATGTGAAAGTTAGACACTAAGTCTAGACAATAATTGGTTCCAAAAGATTGAGTGTATTGGTAGATAGAGGACAAAAGAATTAAGAAAACAGTGATGTAGAATAGACATGTAGTCCTGAGAATAAACAGATGTCTCAGAATGGGACAGAACAAACAGAAGCAATGAGGAAAAATATCTCCCTCCCTATTGAGAGTAAGAAAATTTGAGGAAAGAGGAATTTTGATGTTTTTTTTTTTAAAAAATAAAGATGTGGTTAGTATGATTGGAAAACACTGTATACTTTTAAGCAAGTTTGTGTTAACAATGAGTTAGTGTGTGATTGTGACTCCACAATGAGAGTGGGAGAACCTGCATAGGACCAAACTAGGCCCTCTGAATGTGGGGGACAGTTGTGTGGCTTAGGCAGTTTGTGGGGCCTCTGACAGTGGGACCAAGGTTTATCCCTAGTGCTTGAACTGCCTTTTTGGAGCCCATTCTCTTTGGAGGGATACCTTGCTCAGCCTAGATGTGTAGGGGGAAGGGCCCTGGTCCTGCCTCAAAGTGATATGCCAGACTTTTTTGATCCCCATGGGAAGCCTTACCTTCTCTGAGGAGTTGGGGGGGTGGGAGGTGAGGGAGTGGAAACTGGGATTGGTTTGTAAGATGAGAAAAGATTGTTTTAAAAATAAATAAAATTTAAAAAAGATTAGAATCTGTAGGAAAGAGAATAGTCAAATAGTAGCTAGCATAGGGTGCGTGCTTAATGTACTACGTGCTAGATACTCAGATACACCTGCCTTGGTGCCATAGTCAGGAAGAACATGCTTGTCGGGCTAGTTCTTTAGAATGAGAAGATGATTTGGGGCTTTATAGAAAGGCATCCTTATTATCTAATAAGCAAAAAGGAAGTAAAGCTGCAGTGAACAATATTTATATCATGATCACATAAATATAGCTGAGATTTAAGCAACAATTACAGTATAGCTTTATTGACAGAAAGGGAACTCCTGGGAGGTTGAGATAAAGAAGAGCAAGAAAGTTAGATCACATTTACTTTCAGAGAAAGACAGTAGTTGAAATCTAAAACTGATGACTAGAAACAGCTCAGAAGTGAAGGGCACAAGCTGGTTAGGCTTCCAGAAGACCTGAGCTCAGCACCCAGCACCCATTCAGGTAGCTCATAACCACTTGTAACTCTAGCTCTAGAGATTCAGTGCCCTCTTTTGGCCTCCACAGGTGCACACACTCACATGCATACCTATACACAGATACAATTAGTTTTAAGAAAAAAAAACTTTTATAAGAGTGAAAGCTATTGGTTCAAACCAATAATACACAAATATTGCTAGAAAAACACAGATAAATATGGGAAGGGGAAACTAAGAACCTCCTTGCTTATTGAAGTACTGTTTACTAAAATCAGCCTTGGTGTCCTGGTGGATGATTAGATATTTGGACTTGTGGCCACAGTGAAATGCATGCAGCTCTTAGTAGAATGAAATCCCATGATTTGTGACAACATGGGTGGAGCGTACGGCTATTGTGTTACATGTAATGAACCAGACACACAGAATATTTTAGTCATCTCACTAATGTGTATTTTCAAATAATAGTAACATAGTGGATATTTGAGATGAAGAGTGGAAGGAAAGAGTGGGTGGGGATTGCCAGTGGGTACAAAGTTACAAGTGAACAGGAAAAAGTAAATAGTACTCTTCGTAGTAAGATAAACTATACTAAATACTTCAAAATATCTAAGGAGGCATTGAATTCTCTTACTAAAGCAATAAATGTCTGAGGCGATGGGTATGCCAACTCCCCTGATTTCATCATTGCACAATGTATGTATACATTGAATGAAAACATTACTTTTGCCCCAGAAACACGTATACTTTTTTATTTTATTTTATTTTTGAGATAGGGTTTCTTTTCTATGTCGTTCTGACTGTGGGACTCACTCTGTAGATCAGGCTAGCCTGAAACATCAGAGTTCCACCTGTCTCTCCCTCCTGAGTGCTAAGGTTAAAGGCATGTGCCACTATGCCTGGCTATACCATATTTTAAAAAAGAAAAAAGGAATACCTTACGGAATTGTTTGAGAACAGTGGGCTTCTTTTCTGAGATTTTCAGATTTTTGAAACACTCTTGCTTGCCTCTAGTTAGTAAGGAAAGTGAAAACAGATGACATGATTAGGGGTTTGCTCAGGGTGGAGAGCTTGCTCACACGTATCAGGGAGGCTCTGGGTTTGATTCCCAGCACTGGAGAAAATAAATAAAAGCAAATTAATCTCAACAGATTAGTCGGGAAGAGGTTCGTGACAAAAGGCATGTTATCCAAAAGAGCAGAGACCACTAACTAGACTACAATAAAAGAACTGTTGTTTACTTAAATCTCCTCGTCTGGCACATCATTTTTACTTTTGAATCAAGTAGCTTTGTGTAATTTTACATTTTTACATAAAAATTTAATCTTGTGATTTTTGTATTAAAAGACCAAAGCTTTTGACCAGATTACATTATTTTTGTGAATCCAAGATCTCCAACTGCTTAGTAATCCAGGCTTTTGTATGTTGTGGTGTGGTGTGGGGGTTATCATTACACCCTTCTATTTATTAGCTTATCTGCATGTAGTGTTAACATACCTGTAACCCCAACACTTGGAAGGTGGAAGCAGAAGGTGTGGGTTCAAGACCAACCTCAATATATAATGAAATTCCATCTCAAAAACCAAGGGCTGGACGTGTAGCTCAGTGGTAAAGCACGTGACTAGCATGCTTTAGGTTATGTGTTCAGTCCCCAGCACTGTAAAATACAACACTGGTTCAATTACTGATGATCCTTAGTTTTAGAATACCTCTAGGGTCTGAGGCCAAAGTCCACTGCACCAAGAATAGCCACTTTTCTCTGAGTGCCTAGCATCCAGTAATAAACTACTGTTGCACTTTTCTCATGACTTCGTTCAAATTGAAGATGGCACTTTGTATCATTTCCTTCTTCCTAAAGGGTTCTTCTAACATTTGAGTGAAAAAACTAACAACAAATTCTTACTTTGGTCTGGGGAGTTGTTTCATTTCTGCTGTTCTTAAACATATTTATAGTGAGTTTAAAAATTATTTTTATGTGTGGTTTTTAACTTATTGTTATGTGTGTATATGCACACCTGTGTGAGTTATGTGCACCATATGCACATAGGTGTCTTCAGAGGTCAGAGGACATCATATGCCCTGGAATTGGAGTTACAGGCAGTTGTGAACTGCCTAATATGGTTGCAAGGAACCAAACCTGGATCCATTGCAAGAGTAGTAAACATTCTTAACTGCCTAGCCATCTCTCTA
>JAQHUG010000109.1:2409626-2426572 GCA_028555095.1 Dicrostonyx torquatus
TGCCTCCCGAGTGCTGGGATTAAAGGCGTGTGCCACCACTGCCCGGTCAGCAAGTGTTCTTAACCAGTGAACCATTTCCTTAGTGTTCCCTCTTTCCTGTTTTAAAAATTCTTGTTGGAAGGCCCTCTATATTAACACACACATAAACTCAGAGACTGAGGCAGTGTGCGCAAAGCCTGCATGGTCTGTACTAGGTCCTCCACATACATGTTATGGCTTCCTGATGTGTGATGCCTGAGGGTGTGAATAAGTGGGTTGCTATTCTTGGCCTTCTCTAAGGCTGTTTTTTCTAATGTTTGTCTTGTCTAACTCCAATGTGATAGTTTTGTTTTATAAAATATTTTATTTTGAAAGGGTTTCACTTTATTATTGCTGTAAAGAAAATTAGGGAATGCTTCATGAATTTGCATGTCATCTTTGCTCAGGTGCCATGCTAATCTCTGTATATGCCAGTTTTATTGTATGTGCTGCTGAAGCAAGCACAGAAGCCTGTTCTTTTCTAGTAAGAGACAGAAAGGGAATGGTTCCATGTGGGAGAGGAGGTGGAGAGGACCTGGGAGGAGTAATAGGGAGGGGAATCTGTAATCAGGATACATTGTGTAAGACAAGAATCTGTTTTCAATGAAAGGGAAAGTTTGTTGTTGGTTCTCAGAAGTTTGACTGATGTTCCTAGTATAGAGGTCCTGCTTTCTTCCTGTTTTACCCTTCTTACGGAGGGGGAGAAGGGGTGTTTGGTTGTTTGGGGTTTTTTTGTCCATTTAAGTATGTCTTTTTGTAATTCTATTATTTATGTGTACATGTGCATGCATGCCTGTGTGCACGTGTTCATGGATGTGCTACAGCATGAGTGTGGAGGTAGAAGAAGCTTTGGGGAGTCAGTTCTCTCATTCAACCCTTTTTCCAGGGATCGAATGCAGATTGTCAGGCTTAGCCTGTCCACCATCTACCGGCCCTGTGAGTTTTTAATCAAATATAGGAGTTTTAGGGCCTTGTTCATACATATATAGTCTTTCCCCAATTCTGGTACTCAGGTGCATGGACTAAAAGATACTAGTACTGGGCCTTTGCCCTCTTGAGTCTTCTGATGACTCTCCATGCTTTGGGTTGTCATTCCTAGTTTTTGGGCTTCTCCAGCATTTAGGTTGCTAGTAATTCCTTAACAGAGTTGAGAATTGAGCATTTTGAGTACAAGTCTTCATCTTTAAAAAGTTTGTGTTTCTCCCCTACTTACATTTAAACATTGTATCTTTGAGCCTATGTGAGAGTCCTAGTAAAGCCTTTCCTGTTAGTTTAGTCATCACGGTCTCTTCTGGGTCTGTTTCTCCTGACTTCCTTCCTGGCCTTCATTACTGTTTCCTTGCTCTTCTGTGGTTATGTACTAGACAGTGGACGTGTGGAAGTTTACATTGTTCTGTGATAGGTATTGTATTTTTTAAATATTGTTGGACTTTATTACTTTAAGTAATTTTACTTCTTACAAATCAGTTTAAGCCTTTATAGTAGAAATCGATTATTTTCTCAAAGACTACATAGCATCTAGTTTAGGTTTGTGGCCATATGGTCTTTATTCCAACTTCTCAACCTCATGCTGCAACTCGAAAACCACCACGAATTATGTACAACTGGATGGGTGTGCTCCAGTAACCTTACTCACAAAACTGTATTTGTTCTCATGGAAAGCAGCTGTGGGACACATTTATTCAGATGTTTGTTTTAAAGCTTTGTTAGAGCAGATTCTGGGCATCTTATTCTAGGGCTGGGTGTCCAGTCCCATTTGGATTTCATTTCCCTGCTCCCTAGTTAAGACTTGATCCGTTTAGAGGTGTTCCTTGGCTGCTTTGACATCTTGATTTGGCAAGGACTCTACTGTAGCTGGTTGAAACTCAAGGCACAGTAATTTTGTGCGGCTTTGCAAGCTTTCAGTTGATAGTGCTGCAGCCCTGTGTCCACAGGCATGGAGCTTCACTCTGCAAATACCCAGCCCATTGTCTAGCCGGAGACTCAAGCAGACCCCTAAGCTGAGTGCTGAAGGCCTTCTAAGCAGCTCTCTCCTCTAAAGCACTGTATCACAGAGTTCTATTTTGACTTCTTTGCTCATAAGTTTGATCTGCCTGAAACACCTCTCTCATCTATAGTTCAGAGAGTATGTGCAGAACAACAGCAGCAGCGATAGGGCTTCAGTACTGTCTCATTTCATATCAGACTCCTAAAACCAACATTTCAGGCCTCCTCCTTGCAGAAATCACTGTACTCAATGGTGCTGATTTCTCAGCCCTACTTAAGGTCAATTTCAGGCTGTCTTCTCTGTCTTGGTCTTGGAACTTCTGGTTAGTCTTGGCAGGGAGGGTGAGACAAAGCAGAGCAGCTCCCATTGGGCGGCCAGAAACAGAGAAAGTGTTTGCTTTAGCTAGCTTCCTCCTTTCCTTCTATTACATCCAGCAGGTCCCCATCTCTTTGTCACACCCCCACCTACATTTAGAGCCGTCTCCCTGACTTACTTGATCCTCTCTGGAAACATCTTTACAAACACACCTAGAAATCTGCTTCACTAACCTTAAGCACTTTTCTAGTCAGGTCAAAGTTAGACACATATCCTTCCTTTCCTCCCATTACTATAGTATATCTTAGTGTCACTTTGTCCTACAGACGGATTGATAGAAGTTGAGAAAACAAAATAGTATAGAATAGCCCACTTCTGTGTCTTTCTCTATATTTGTACCCTCCTGAAACTAAGGGAGGTGTTTGAGAAAAGTGATGTCTTTCTGTCTCTGGTCCACCCTCTACCTCCCACCCTGCCTTATCTCTATTTGCTAAAACATGTTAAGGTTGTATTTGAATTGTGTATTGCTGTTCATGACCTTCTGAGGAGACTAAAACTCTTTCAAAGGAAATGTGTTCAAACATGAAGTAGAGAATGGTGGGTGTGTAGCCCAAGAGATCTAAACTTAATCTCAATGGGACTTATTGCCATAATAAAATGTTTTTAAAACTTGTCTTGACTTAGAAATCAATGCAGACTGTACATTTCATTTCATGTATCTGGCATTTGTTTTAATATAAAAGCATTTTTCTTGGTAGATAATTGAGTCATTATATGACTTCATAGACTCACATGCTCCTGCATTCATGCACATGTGTACCAGAACAACTTTCAGGAATTATTTCTCTCATTTTGTCACGGGTTTCAGAGATCCAGTTCCAGTTGTCATATGTATG
Source organism: Dicrostonyx torquatus (assembly GCA_028555095.1). Taxonomy (NCBI): domain Eukaryota; kingdom Metazoa; phylum Chordata; class Mammalia; order Rodentia; family Cricetidae; genus Dicrostonyx; species Dicrostonyx torquatus. The sequence continues at coordinate 2,412,843 of JAQHUG010000109.1, forward strand.
TGACAAGCACCGTGACCCACTAAATCATCTCAGTGCCTCTAGAGCTGACTTATACAATAATAGTAACTGTTAATTCCTTATTCTTAATTATACTGAAGACATGTTTTTGAGGCCACAGCCATCCGATTTATGTTTACATGTATATAGTCAACCCTTACTTTTTCCTCTAGAAGTTCTCACATGGCTCTAGTAGCTGCTACAGTGAGACAGAATCCTATGATGTCTATATATTTCTTCTTAAATTATTTGTTGTTGTATTGTTGTGTTGCATGTGCAGGTGAACATGCAGGCAATGGTGGGGTGGGGGTGGAGGTCAGAGGACAGCTTTGTCAAGTCCTGCCTTTATACAGGTTCCTCAGATTGAGCTTGAGTTTCTAGGTATTTGTGGCAAGCCCCTTTAACCACTGAGCCATCTTGCTGGTCCCTATGGTGCCCACCCCCTCCTGTTGTGGGATCCAAAATATGCTGGTTAATGTACTTTTTTCAAGGACAATTGTAACCCTCTGAGGTAACCTTTTTTCTATTCACCCAGAGAAATCCTCTATGTGAGGCTCATAATTAGATGTTCTAGTGCTCAATTGTCACGGTAACAAAGCAGTAACTTCGCTGGTACTTGGTTCCCTCTGGAAACACTGGTTTTCCTTTGCTGTTCTGCATGCAGTACCTTCTCCAGGCAAGTTCCGCTCCCCCGCAGCACCATCTCCGTTGGCTCTTCGGCAGCCAGTGAAAGCATTTAGTAACCATGGCTCTGGTTCTGGTGGCCAAGAAACTACACAGTTCACACAAACCACCTCCTCACCTGGACCTCCCGCGGTGCAGAACACAGGCCCAGCAAACCCTTCCAGCAATATCAACAGCGCCACTCTAACCAGACCTGCAGGGACAACTGCAATGAGGAGCGGCCTGCCCCGGCCGAGCGCCCCTTCTGCGGGGGGCATACCAGTGCCTCGCAGCAAGCTTGCACAGCCTGTTCGCAGGTAAGCGGTAAATGTGCTCAGCACACTTGAGCCTGTGGAAGTCAGTATTGTCTCTGCCTTCAGTTCTGAGGGTGGGGACTCAGGGTGGCTCCCACCACCTTAGTACAGTTTAAGTAAAGCATTACCTCCTTGTTCTGAGGACGTCTTCAATTGGACACAATACTATCTTGTTTCAGATTAATTTTATTCAAATGCCTAACTAGATTAAGCATCTCAGGAAACTCCTAGGACAAAGTTGTTAAAGACACTTGAGTTTGTTGTGATAGTTGTTCATTTTGGGAATAACAGTGATACAGATGAGAAAAACACAAGGGAATTGAGAAAGTTGTACCTGTGCTGAGCAGCTGCTGTTCACACGGGATAATTCAGAATTATCTATGGAGTGTTTATAAATGGAGACCCAGCTTCTACCTCAAAAGATTCTAACTAAGCCTCTCCTCCTCCCATTTTGTTGCTTAATCTTGAAATGATTCTGATCCCAGGGAGGTTGAGACACAACCACATGATCTCTGCCCTTCTAGAAGGGGATTAGCACCCTCAGTAAATACAGACGTCAGCTATCACCAAAGTTTCTTTTCTTGAAACAAAGAAGTTCCAATCTTGTATTTAACTATATTCCTGTACTTGCTTTATCTTAATATAAACACTATATAAATAAATATAAACTGTGCTGAGCACAGTTTCAGATCTGTTTTTGTGGAACGTAATGGCTTTGTGTTGTGCACTGCACTAAATAACTCCTGACCTTGTCTAGCTGTCACAGTAGTGAGTTCTTCCTTTAGACAAGTTTAGTAAAATTAAGTTATTTTCATGAGGACATGCAGCTACTAAGACCGTCAGTTACAAGTTTGTCTGACTTCAAAACCCTTTCCCTGGTGCCCACACTTCCGGCCACTCTGATAGTGGTGGTGACACTAATCTGCGTTGTCACAGTCGTCATTTTGTCTCACAAGACAATAGATTAGTTGTCCATGTGTTAGGAAAGAGTGAGACTTCCTTTCCTGTCATAGCTACATTAACAGGAAAGGAGAGGAATCATCTTGGATGTAGTAAAATTTTGAAAGCTGTGGAGATGCTGAGGAAGGAAAGATTGTTCAGAAAGTTGTTTAGAGCTATGGTCTTAATAGCTCCCTGAAATAGCCCTCAGGTGTTACCTGAAAAGTAATGAAGACATGTAACAGAGTGTATGTAGTATTTTGTGTAGATATTTTTAAAAATCATAAATTTCCTTTATTTCAGATCCTTGCCAGCTCCTAAGACCTATGGTAGTATGAAAGATGACAGTTGGAAAGATGGCTGTTACTGAGCAGCAGAGACAAGAATGCAGAGGTCCACAGCTTCATGAACACCCTTCACCAGACTGAAACCAACTTTTCTATGCAGACTCTGCAGCTAGGACTCTTGGGGTTGTAAAACCCCAGCCCTCTCTGTCTAAAATAGCACAACTGGCAGAGATGATGAAGCAGCACTTTAATACCATGTAACATCGGATGTGTTTGGTAATCATGCAATCGCTCTCCATGGAGTCACTCTTAGTTTTCTTCACTAGAAACACGGTTCATTTTTTGTTTGACAGAGGCCACTATCTGGGCAAATAACTAATGGATGCCAAAGAGAAATGCCCATTTCTAAAGAGAGTACCTTTGTACATGGGAAGGTGGTGAATTCAGGCTGTCCAAAACGTCACATTCAACCTGCTTTACTGTACAAATAGTATCAATAAATACTGTGTTAACAAGAAATAATATTCTGACTAATTAAATTGTTTTATTAGTCCTTCAGGAAAGAGTAAATTATCAAGATTGGGAGGGAAAAAGGAAAGACGTGAGCTAAAGACTTAAAACATGCTACCTGTCTCTAAGAGAGCTGTATAAATTACTTTTGCAGGCTCATTGGAAAAAATTAGTCTCTTAAATCTTATGTTTTAGACGTAGTTCACATATAGCCACTGCCAAATGGTATCACCGTGCACGCCCACTGCGTTGCATTAACATCTCAGACTTTTGTGTGCTTGTTTTGATTGCCAAAAGGGCTTACTATCAGTTGCACAATCTCTCTAAACTTTACAGTTCCTGGCTCAGGAAAGGTGGCTTTTGCTATTGAAGCCCATTTACTCACACGCTGTTTTCTGTCACAGAACTAAACGATCTTGTTTCCATTACCAGGTTTCTATGATGTGAAAGAACAAGTTGTATGTGTTTTTATTCTTTATAAACACCTCAGAGCTTACAACCTGGAATAAAACCATACCGCAAGAGGAGGGGAAATCTATGCATTTAATTACAAATATCTCTGGTGATGACGGTTGTGTTGTCGCTCTTACGTGGCATAACGGTCTCTTATGTGGTTGTCGGTCCACTTTAAGCTGAATAACTGTATGAACTATCTTTTTAAAATACTGTCCCTTTTGACTTAGATTATGCCTTACATCAAAGTTTGCATTGTTTGATAAAAACCATCTGACGCTAATTTGCTAAATAACTTGCACTCTAGTGGCATACGTGTATATATCCCCCTTGAAGTCAACTGTTTCAGTTTTATTGGATTATTACCAAACTAACTTGAGCTGACTTCTCATTTTTGATAATGAGGTCTATTTTTAAATACTTCATCTGGACAGATCTAAAATATTGGCAGTTGGGTCACATAAGGTGGAGGGATGTAAACATGTTTCCTGTTAGTAGAGCATGTTCTGTAAGTTGGAAGTAGAAACGGAAGGAAAGCTTCCTGCTCAGGAAAGCGTCAGGTTAATGATAACAAAGACCCAGTCTGCCAGGACTGACACTGGACCAGCAGGGAGACCTTGAGCTAGCTAGCGCAAGCAGCCGTCCTTGCCGGGAGCTGGAGGGTAGAATGGAAGAACTTGTATCCTTGCATTTGAAGATGGTGAGGGGAAAGGAGGGGTTATCCATAATGATGAACTAGGACTGTTGCTTCTCAGAGGAGGAGGGAACAGGTGCTTTGGTGGGGAGTGTCTCGTGTAGATCTAAGGAACAAAGAAGTAGCCGCTGTCTCTGTGGAATCACACGTGCACACAGCAGACAGGTCTCTGTTTCAGTGTGACATTTCAGAAAGTAATAAATGCTGCAATCCAATAATCTAAAAGAACTTTAATGAACCATCTATTACATTTTTAAGTTAGATAATCAGTTTCAAAAGGAATATTCAGGTTATTTAATGTTGTTTTTAAATGGCTGCATCAGAAAAAAAAATCTATTTTTTTTTAATTAAACTATTTCATCACTTGTTTAAAATTGTATTTGAGATCTGAGTTTGGTGATATTATTTTACCTGCTGCTGTACTACCACAGACTATTGACTTTCAGTTTCCTAAAGAGAAAAATGGCCTCTTTACTAGAAAGCCTTTGCGTATTGCCAGTTTTTCTGTTTGGGAAAATCTAAGGATTTACTGTGGTTAGTCATACAGAAAAAATGTGGATTTGATAAACTAGTGCCTATGATTTTAACTTATGTTTGATATATAGTAGTAAGGGGTTATGAATGTTGATTATTTTGTGCCAACAGCCCAGAATTGTCACTTATATGTCAGCAGAAAACTATGACCTCTGCTTCCAAAGTTATTTAATTTTCTCAGTGTTTGGATGTTATTTTTTGTAAGTGTGTTAATAAAAGTGTAAAGAATTGGAAAATATAAATATTCTTAAGCATTTGCTGGATCATTTTTCTACAAAACTTGTTTGTATATTATAAAACCCTAGGAAGCGTTGACTTCTCAGTTTTCATACCCTGGAAATCACATTTTGTAAAACTGGGACCATTCATAATTGTCAGATACTTTTTTAAATTATCTCAGAACATCACTTTTATAAAAAAAAAAAGTTTTTTTGAAAGCAAAGAAAATTAAATACATATGTGGCCCCAGGTGTTTGTATAACTCTAGGATGGTCTAGACTATGTGTGTTTAAATTGACAATTCACTGTACAGGTGTTCAGTTTCGACAGTACAATGCATGGTCCATTTAGATCACATCAAGTTTGATTTGCAAACATTTCTATAGCTGAACTTGTAATATGTGATTGCCTCCTTAATAAACAGCCTGACCATAATGTTTGCTATTAAATTTATATTCATTTTTAAGTGTTTTATTAATTTCTGAATATGGGAAGAGTCCTTTTCTTCCCCTCCCCCACCCCATTGCCTACTGTTGTTCTTAATAAATTTCTCAGTCTTTTTTAAAACACACAGACTCCAATCTTATTGCCCTTTCAGGTCCTAACTAGAAGTCTAGGGTTGGGTCACTACAGTCTCTCCTTGTTTCATATTTGAATCATTTGGAGTGATTTCAGTTTACATTGGGTTTGTTCTTGGAGCTTTTCATTGGCTCTGAATTGATCTGTAGCTAGAGAAGCTTCTGTAAAGCAAACAGGAGCTGTTACCTGGGGTTTCCAACAGGAAAATCCTGTGCATTGCTAAGCTGCATAGTTTAGCTGAGCATGTAACTCCTGGCTGGAACAGTGGAGGCTCGTGAGAGCAGTGGGTTCTGCTTGTTGTGTTAGGAGGTACTTGCACCTGCATTACAATTTGTCTTACTGATGACACAGAAGAATAGTACCCCACAGTGGAAGGCCTCTCCCTAGGCAGCTGCAGACTTGAAGAACTGAATAAGTTTATTTAAGCCATGTATGTCACCAACATGAAGACCTATATGGAGGCTCTTAGGAAATATTTACTGTATTAGTGTTTATTTGAAAGACAGGCAAATAGCACAGACCTGCTGTCCTAGTCCTGAAACAGAAATTGTGAGTTCAAGGTGAGTCTGGACTACATATAGTGGTGCTGTCTCAAAACAGAAAAAGCCTACTTAGACTGTTAGAGAAGACAACATAGTGGGAGGGAGTACTCAAGCTATTTTGAATAGTCCTAAGGGGAAATATAGGTGGGCTAAATAAGACAGATTTTACTCATGGCCGTATTTACCACAAATTAAAATTATGCAAATACATATGAATTCAAATCAATTCTCATCTACTTTAGGTCACTTTAGGAAAGATTGCTCAACAATTAACTAAATTACAGCTAAAGGGACCTAAATGGTGCTGTTCTGCCACTAGAGTGAATTTCATAGTCTACAGTAATGTATGTCTCAAAATAACTGGAAGAGCTATATTGAATATTCTCATAAAAATTATAATATGCTATGTATTCTATTATAAATTATATACATGCATCAAAACATACCCTAAGTCCTTAATTTATATAGTTGTCAATTACTAACAAAACAAATGGATTACAATAAAAAGGAAGATTTATTTTTATGATTTTTTAAAGTAATATATACCTGTTGCTTTAATAAAACATTAAGCATAAAGTCAAATGACTGTCTATAGTTCTACAATTCAGAAATTAATATTGAAGCCTTTACCAAACATGGTTATAAAATACAAAGCTGAAGGGTAGAAAGTCTTCATTTAAAATGAGAACATTTTTCTCATTTAAGATTTAGAATGCATTTGCTGAGGATATGACTCGCTGCTGTGGAGAATGGCGTGTATCTCAGTTTCTCCCTGGGACATCATCCTGCACATGACTTTTATTGCTGGAACAGATTTGCTCTTATAAACATAGAAATTAGAAGAATACAGCGAGTCAGAATGGAAAATCGATCACATTGGTATTCAACTCAATCTTAGAAATTGGAGGCTATTTGTTTTCTGTCTGTGGACATGGGATCAGTCATGCTCGCGTGAGGTTCTTGCTTCCAGACAGATGGGCAGATTAGTAAATGTCTTTACTCCCAGCCCAGGCTCCAAGCCATGATGACAGGATTGAATGCAGTGGTAGTTCTGTAACAACATCTGTGTGTGGTCATCTCCTTCCACCTTCGTTTTTGAGATGAGGCCCCTCACTGAATGTGGAGCTTGATGATTGCACTGCAGTAGGTGGCCAGCAAGCGCCCAGGGTCTTCCTGTCTGCCTCCCCAGTGATGGGATTACAAGATCACGCTGCAGCTTTTTATATGGGATCGAACTCAGGTCCTCACTCATGCTTAAGCAGCAAGTACTTTTCAACTGAGCCATCTTCCCCAGCCCATAAGCCAAAAATACTTTTTAGAGAACCAGCAGACACCAAAGAATTAAGATGGTCTGTGTTGAGTTCAACTTTAGAATAACCTGGAGGGCTGCTGGGACACAATTTTCTGTCCCACATCCAAGAGTACCAAAGTCAGCATCCCCCAAATTCAGAGGTGCTTACTAGTGGATTAATTGGGTGTGGTCAGAAAGTTGGAGTTAAGTTAAAACAGCATAGCTCCCATGAGAACCTCGAAGGTGGAGTGGAGGAAGACCTATTCATATGAAGGGTGCTGTCTATGTGAACAAGTTCATGAGCAAACCCGAAACAGGTCTGCAGCACAAATGTCAGAGTACATAACATAAAACAGTTTTTCGTCAGTACCTGTTACCCTGCAGGAAGCACTTACAGGGGATGCCAAGGTGCTGGCAGTATTGGTGCTTGAGGTCCACTGTTCATGAGGCCAGCACCATGCTCCTTGGCATCCTTATACACTTCCTCCAGAACATGGACCAGTTTCAGATTTTGTCATTTGCAATCAAAAGGACTCATTTTTCAAGTGATTCTTAAATTGATACATCAAATATGTTCCATTAGAATTCTAACTAATCTCAAACACCTTGCAAATGCGAGGCCCAGCCACCCAGAAAGTCCCAACAGAACTCTCTCCCATCCGCCACCTTGCAGCTATCCCCACTTCTAACTCTAATAATAGAGTTTTGAACTTCAAGCGCAACCATACAGTTTGTATTTTCTCCTTGATTGAAGGCTAAACATGGTTTTCTCTCAGATTCAGCCACTTCACAAAAATAAGGTTCACGTTGTGTGAATAAATCACGGTTTGCCCTCTCCAGTAAAGTCAGTTGTCTTCAGTTGAGGGCTCTTAAAAATAATAGCACTTTGGGTTTCTACCAGAGACGAAATAGAGACAAAAAAAAAAAAAAAAAACCCCACTGAATGAAATCTGTTGGGCCAATGGCAGCTGAGAACACTGGGGAAATAAAAGCAGATTGGAGAGGGGAGTCGACCCACAGAAAAACGAGTTTCCCATTTCTGCCTCTTTTCTTCTCTCATCACTGAGCCCAAGGAGGGCAGCCACACCTGCTGCAGCCACATCTCTGCACTACGGAAGCTGGTGTGTTCATAGCGCGTATGGCAAGCCCCCACAAAAGCCTGCTTCACAAGTTGTCACCAGCTGCAGTGGATGGGAGCCCCGCCTTCCTGGACTGGGTTTCCATTTTCTCCTTCCTGAGAATGGCCTTCAGTTTGAAGGGAAATACACTATTTCTGTCCAGAGAAAAAGGAGGGTACTTTTGTGGGCAAGAGGGAAGCCTCGAGAAGAAAGATAGGGAAGGAATCACTTCTGTTTTGATGTTTTTATTTTATGTTTTGAGACAGTGTCTCATTGTGGAGCCCTGGCTGGCCTAGAACTCTCTGTATGGACAAAACTGGTCTCAAACTCAGAGAGATTCACTTGCTTCTGCATCCGAGGCGCTGGGATTAAAGACATGCACCACCACACCCAGCTCCCATTCCTGTTTCTAGTTAACACAGCCTACACAGACACCAGACCTGAGACTGCCCAGCAGACTTCGAAAAGTGAGGTGCAGAATAGTCACGGGAGAGACAGATCCAGAGATGCAACAGGTGGCACAGAACGTCCAGTCTGAAACTGTCTGGGTTGATTTAAGTGTAAACAGTCCCGGGCTGGACTACCTTAATGTGAGGAGTCTAATACTGGAATCCAGCACTTTATCTAAAACTACTTGACATGCACGGACCTGGAGAAAATACGATACTCAAACAAAACTACAGCAACAACAAAAAACCCCACCTCAGCAGAAGTGATCCAGTTGCTGCAATTAATAGTCTTGAAGGCAGTTACTGTAACGTCAAGTAGGCTCTACAAAGTGGTATCTACGAAGGAAAGCATACTGGGGCAGAAAACTAATGCACTTAAAAGTATTGAAATTATATAGTGCATGTTCTCTGATCATAAGAAATGAAAGCAGAAGTCAACTACAGAAAGGTCCCTGAAAAAAAAAAATCTGGAAATCTTAAAACACTAGTTATGAATAGCCTAGGATCAAAGACAAAATCAGTAGCAAAGCCAGAAAATGTTCCAAACTGCACAAGATGAAAGTATAAAAGAATTTGAGGGAAATTAAAGTGACTAAGAAAACATATAATAATAGATTGTTTTATCAGAAAAAAACACGTAAGAGGCAAGAGTTGTGGCCTTCTAAAGACTCGTTTCCCCCCCCCCCCACGCAGGTAACCTGTGACTATTAGGTTACCCGGCACAGGAGATTGAGGGTACAATGACCTTCCAGTCAACTGACCACAATAGATAGATACTCAGGTGAACCAAAACCTTCAAGGATTCTCCCACCCGTGTGCTCTGTTTTCATTTTCAGAAGGGAGGGGCATAATCCCAGTTTGCATTTTGTCTGTGTTTCTGCTATCCTCCCAACCCCCACCCCCGTGATAGGGAGTAACTCTCAGGTTTGCTTGCGTTTTGTTCCCAGTAATAAATTTCTATTTCTCTGAAATGGAGCCCATTTCCCCTTGCATATGTATGGGGGGGGCTATTCCTGTCCTTCCACAAGGAGCAAAGGGAGTTGGGGAACCCACTCTTAACCTAGCCAACCAACAATTACAGAGACAGAGCCCCAACTCCTGCTCTAGAAGGGGCACCCAGACAACTTTACACTGATAGAGATGGGGGAGGGGAGTCACCGGATAGGACCCCCCCCCAAACCAATAAAGCCTAACATCCTGAGCACCACGGCCGCTCTCTACCCCAGAAGCTGGCCAGTGAACACATTCACCCTGCACTGAACTGTATCCCTGCCGTTAACTCTTTAACCTAGGGCGAGAAGAACTCACCTGCCAGCCGCTCGGCTCCTGTCAGGATGATCAGTTGCAACAAGTGTGTTTATTCTATGGCCTGTTGTCTTCCCGAAGCTGAAGGGTTTGTCTAGTGCCAGTGCTTCCGTTGGGCCGGAGAAAACGAGAGAGACAGGAGAGCTTGCTCTTATGTAGTCCTCAGTGTGCTTATTATATAAATACCATACATTTTTGTCTTTAAAGGGAGTGAGAAGGAATATGTGGGAAAGCCATTTTTCTTTTTTCTTTTCTTTTTTTTTTTTTTTTTTTTTTTGCGAGTCTCTTTGTAGACCAAGCCAGCCTCGAACTCACTGAGATCTTCCCGCCTCTACCTCCCAAGTGCTGGGATTAAAGGTGTGTCACCTTGCCCAGCCTCAGTTTGACATTTTTAAACCAAATATCCATTGTCCTCTTCATCTTCCAATGAGCTGTGTAGGATGCTGTTGTCTATATCGGACACTAGGGGGAAACCTTGTTTGCTTTTGGAATGGTAAGTTTCCAGTGTCTCCAGATTGTTTTGTCTTTCTGTACAAATGAATCGGTGTGATATTTTCATTATTAATTAAAATAAAGTGAGTGTACACAGTGATCAAGTGTGGTACTTTGTTCACAATCTTGGAACAGGAAATTATATAATAAAAACTGAGGAAGTGTAATGAAGTTTAGCTAATAAAAATTGGGGTCAAAGAGCTGGTTCAGCAGTTGAGAGCACTGGATACTGTTCCTGGGACCCAGGTTTGATTCCCAGCACCTACGTGGCAACTTTCAACCATCTGTAACTCCAATCCAGGGGATCTGGGCTGTTGTGGCCTCTGCTGGCACACATATACAAAGACATACATCGGCCTGCCTGCATCTCCCAAGTACTGGAATTAAAGGGGTATGCCATGCCTGGCAGAGAAAGAAGCTGTTATAAATGAGAACAGGACATAACTTGATTTTGTTTCTTCTGGAGCCATGAACAGCACTTTAAGAAGACTACACATTCAGGGGGTTGACTAGTAGAGAGAAGTCTATTAAGCAACCCCGAGAATGTGAGTAACCAGTGGACACAAAGCTAAACACTGTACAAACATATGCGTGCCTCTGGGGTCCTGCAGTCAAACTATGGCTTGTGCATGCTAGGCAAGTGTCTCTTACTGAGCTACAGCCCCAGCCCTACCGAAAACCCAAAATTTGAGGTTTGAATCCCAATCCACAGATGAAGCAGAGAGAGGATGTCAGAGCAGAGTCAGGGTGCATACTTCCACAAACAGCCCAGGAAGTCCGTTTCAGTCCTGTTAACTCACATGTGTGGCTCATCTGGAGGCCTGCCTTAGCATGATGGCCCAACGGAAGGACACGAAGCTAAATTTAAAAGACACTAAAAAGCAGCCCACCTCTCTCACTCTCAGAGCCCCTGTTCTTACAGTGTCTCTTGTTATTTCAGTCCCAAGATCCAAACCCCACTGTTCCCAGGCTCACCTGCCTTTCCCCTCCCCTGGCCCTTTTCCTAGTCCCTCAGGGATCCACTTTCTCATCTTTTCGTGTGGCTCTGCTCCCCACATATGGTGTGGGAAGTCCTTCGGTATGTGTATTGCTTTTATTGGTTAATGAATAAAGCTGTTTCGGCCATGGTCTTAGCAGACTAGAACAAGGCAGGAATTCCAAGCAAATAGAGGAGGAAAGAAGGCGGAGTCAGGGAGAAGCCAAGGAGCTGCCACAGGAGACAGACGCCAGACACCAGATGTAACTTTTCAGGTAGGCCACAGCCATGTAGCGATACACAAATTAATAGAAATGGGTTAATTTAAGATAGAAGAGCTAGCTAGCAATCTGCCTAAGTGATGGGTCTAGCAGTGTTTCAATTAATACAGATTTCTGTGTGATTATTTCGGGAGTTTGGGTGGCCGGGAAATGAATGAGCGGCCTCCAAATACATACGAAGAGCTAGGGATTCCTTCCCCGTAATTTGAAGGATTGGGGTTCACATCTGTGGTTGTCATTAGTCACCATTGTATGTGAGCATCACAGTTCTCTTGCCTCCAGGAAGATGGTGAGGATTCAATATTTACAAAGCAGAAACAAAACACTGGGCAAAAGCTCTTAAGAGCTGCTCTGTGACGCCTGTTTTCTGTCTTCCTCACAGAAACAATCACAGGTGCTTGAATGAGGACCGTGTGGAACCTACTGCCAACCTGCAAAGCACACATAGCACAACAAAGGGGAAAGGGCCTCTGTGGCGGTTGTTTTTAATGTCTATAGTGTTCTGCCTGCGGGCCAGAAGAGAGCAGCAAATCTCAGTATTTGGTTGTGAGCCACCACGTGGTTGCTGGGAATTGAACTCCGGACCTCTGGAAGGTCAGGCAGTGCTCTTAACCTCTGAGCCATCTCTCCAACTTCCTTGCCCCTGTAGCTTTAAAGCACTGAGTTCTGGTGCCTGGTACTGCAGCCTAGGCCAGCTCCTCCTGACTCCTGGACCATCTGTCCAGCTCCATCCATGCAAAAGGAGCTGTAATTTTCCCCAATTTCACTTGTGAAGAAATGGAGGCAGTAACGGATTAAGGAGCTCACCCAGCATCACATAGCCACTGAGTCCCGAGGCCAGCATGAGTGGCAGTCTCCTGCAACCAGATCTCTCCTTCCGCTGTCGGGGATGGAGTTAGGGTCATCGGACTTGGCCACTCTTCTGTTTCTTAGTTTCCTTCTTACCTGCTGAAAATTCCAAGAAGCTGATAGGAAAAGATTCACAGTGAGAGAAGGGGTAGTCTTTTAAAAATGGCTTTCTTTCTTTCACCATTTCTTCTTCCTTTCCATTTGGTGGCCGTTATATGTCAGCTTCCACAGGCTAGGGTATCAGGAGGTAAAACTGTGTTCTGGATATTTCTGTGAAAGTGTTCAGGATACAATTAGCAGAGGACTTATGGTAAAACAGGCTGCCCTCCATAATATGGATCGGCCTCATGTCTTCAGTTCAAGGCCAGAGGAAAACTAGACTGAACTCCCCAAGGAAGAGAAAAAAAACAACTGTCAGCCTTCAGACTTGAACACAGGTTTAGTTCCTCTCTACCCAATGCTGTTAACCCAGCAGACAAACTGTTGTCTCTCCAACATCCATAATCACATGAACCAATTCCTTCAAACAAATCTTACTCATCTCTTCCTATTGGTTCTGTTTCTGTGGAATCTAACTGGTACACATGCAACTGATAACTCAGAGAGGAGTATTCTCCCTAAGACATACTAGATCCTGGGAATGTTGGGGCCATTCCTCGATAGTCCCTCAAGTATTTCAGGTTGGGATGAAAGTCTTGCCTTTGCTGTTGCTTTGAATGTGATGCACTTCCCCAAGGAAAAGGACACTTTGTCCCAAGTGCTTTGGCATCCCATATGGGGAAGGTGTTAAGTTTCTTGGGGGACCCTCCGTGGGCCCTTTGAACTTGTGCTGATTCATTCTGGAAATGTTCTTCCAGACGGTAACAGTTGTGGAGTCAAGGGCCATGTGTACCTGGTTCATGATTCTTCCGAAGGGCTCTGGGGAAGCACCCAGATGGAGCCCAACAACTAGTGAGCAAATCTGTGAAGGAACAAGGTGCTTTGGGGTGAAGGCATCCAGCTGGATTTTAAGATCTGCCAAGTCCTAGGCCAAGCTGTAACAAGGAGCCTGGGCTATGAAGCAGATTGGGAATATGGCTTTAGGGAGTTCGCTTGTATTTGGGACATTATACATGGTATAACCTCTGTGCAAGGATAAGAAATGGGCTGTGAGGTAGAAGCCCTTGATAAAAGGAAACCTGTTTTCAAAAAAAAGGCAAATCATGAGGAGGCTGTTGACTATCCTATAGTTCTTTGCT
>JAQHUG010000109.1:2427077-2444641 GCA_028555095.1 Dicrostonyx torquatus
GGCACTTCTAGATACACAATCTAAATTAGCAAGAGAGGAAACATACATGAGTAGGTAACAGAAAGGAGACGGGAGGAAAGGCGATTAGCCAATGAGAAACATTGCCAAGAGAGTAATAGGGGTGAGGAACTCTGACCCAGCAAGTCCTGATTCTCATCAAAGCTACTCAGCCCCAACCCTGTTCCCTGGTTCAGAAATCACTGCTGTATGCCCCTCCCCACCAACCAAGATGCTTGCGGGCCTGTGCTCTGCTCTAACGAGCCCCACCTGCTTCTCCACCAATCATCTCTCCTTCTAAGAAACCTCAAGCTGCTGTTGGGAAACCAGCCCTCCTAACTCCACCTGATGCTCACAAACTTGGTCCAGCTGCTGCCACTCAGGGCTTCTCGTGGCTGTCGTGGGCACCATCAGCTGTTGTGAGGAGACTCTCCATCCAGGTTGGTATCCGCCCCTCCCTTTCATCTTTCTCATCAAATGCCACACCCCTCTGGATGAAGCTCTCAGGGAGAGCAGCTCTGGTCCAGTGGCGTCTTCCAGCCAGAACAGGCTCGCATCTGAGCTCACAATTGGATTTGTATGGCAATGGCAGAGGCTAGAGCATCTGGGAGCCAGTCTGAGAAAATGTCTTGGCTACTGGCTGAGACGATGATGAAGTCCAGACCTAACATGTGGAGCTGAGAGCCTCCACTCCTGGGCTAACCGACGGGAGCATTGCAAGCAGGAAGACGGTTTGTGTGCCATAACACTTCATATAAACAGATCAGTTTTCATTAATGAGCTAGATGGCTTTTTAAAGATCTTTTTTGAGTGAAAACTGCACCCCAAATCAGATGAAAAGCAATAAGAACTGAAAAGACAGTAGGGCATGCCATGCCAGTTTTGAGGTGAGGGTGGGGAGCCTGAACCAATCAAAAAAAGGATCAGAGTAGCAAATCCAGCTTGTGCCAAGGAGGTTGGCAGACACTGAACCCTCCTCCTGAACTGTCCAGTCTTATTGAAAGGAGGCAGAAGCAAGGCCCACGGTCTACCTATGAAGAGCAAACAGGATGGCATGCCGTGTTGTTGGAAGACATTGCTGCCTGGTCAGAGGTTACAGCCTCCCCAATCTATTACAAATGAAAGAATTAGTCTTACCTTCTGTGGTAGCTTGAATGTTATTGGACCCCACTATTAGAAGGTGTCTCTTTGTTGGAGGAGGTGTCACTGTGGGGGTGGGCTTTGGGGTCTCCTATGCTCAAGCTACACCAAATGTCTCAGTTCATTTCCTGTTGCCTGTGCATCAGGATGTAGGACTCTCAGTTCCTCAGCATCATGTCTGCCGTCATGTCCTACCATGATGATAATGGACCGAACCTCTGAACTGTAAGCCACTCCAATGAAATGTTTTCCTTTTATGAGAGTTGCTGTGGTCATGGTGTCTCCTCACAGCAACAGAAACCCTAATTTCAGCACCTTCCTTCAATGATGGAGGGAGCTGAAGAGATAACAGACTAACAAGTGACGCGGTCATCCCCAGAGTCCAAGGAAGATAGTATCTCTCTTGTTTATGTTGCTTGGGTTTTCATAGCTACATGTATAAAGGGTGCATGTGTAAAGCCCTGGCTTCAGCGCCCAGCAAACACATGTGCACACACATGCACACATACACATACCCACACACACACTGATGCTACAAAAACAAACAAAAACATAAAAACAGAAGTTAGGAAGAGACTCATAGAAACCTCCTTGAGAAACTAGGACCAGATGATCCCAGCAGGCACTAAGATTGCCACAGTTTGACCAATAGAATCTTTGGTAAGAAATTGCCTATCAGCCAGGCGGTGGTGGTGCATGCCTTTAATCCCATCACTCAGGAGGAAGAGTCAGGCAGATCTTTGTGAGTTCGAGACCAGCTTGGTCCACAAGAGCTAGTTCCAGGACAGGCTCCAAAGCCACAGAGAAACCCTGTCTCGAAAAACCAAAAAAAAGAAAAAAAGAAAAAAAAAAAGAAATTGCCTATCACCTAAAGGTAAGAACTGTGTTCAAGTAGTCTTCCCCGACCTACGTTTTCCGCATGTCTAGAGTCTCAAGACTGAGGAAAGGAGTCCGTCTGGAGGATGGGGAATTAGATTCACGGGTTTTTTCCTGAAGAACAATTCAGTAAACTGCTCAGAACATTCTGTGGGTGAAAACTTCTGCTGTTGTACGTTTGAGACTGGGGTGCATTCTTACAGCCGTGGGCCTGGACAATTAGCAGTTGCCTTGGGAGAAAATGGAACCCCACTCCAAAATAGCTGGGCTGTTTTTGACCTCGTAGACCTCCCTTCAATTCAAACTCTGACCAAAAATATAGCAGCTTTTTATATACCTAGCAACTTCTGATCCTGCCTTTTAAAAATGTTTTTAATTAAAAAAAAAACACCAGGCCCATCAGGCATTTACTAAATGGCAAATGTTTCATGATTTTATGGCTCACTTAAGACTTTAAGGAAAGCGTCGATGGGACATTTTACTTAGTCTCCAGTTTAAAAGACTTCAAAACAATTCAATTATTTCCAAAAAGCTTGGTATCAATTAGCAAATCATGGTTCAATTTAGCTAAATTGGTATATTAACCTTGGAAGTGCAGATATAGACAGATGTGTCAAAACTTGGTCTATTTGGCCAACTTCCAAGCCGAATGGTAGCAAAGGTCAATAAATTTCTCGGGCCAGTGTCACTACTGTGACTGTTCCCTTAGGATGACAGTCACTCTTCTTGACGAAGTTCCTCCTAATGGCAGACGCTCTGAAAGTCAACCCATCTAATGGCACTTATACTATCCGAGGCCCTAACTGGCTTTGTCACTGCTAAGTAGAGCCACGAGGATAGATTCCCCGAGTCAGTGTAAGTGACAAGGCCCATTGAAGTCACGAAGCTGACTTCCAGGCACTGCTTGAATTACCGCCTTCTTAGCGACCACTCAGACAAGCAGGGGGACATCTCTGCAGACATCAAGAATGGCGACCATCCCAGATTTGTCACTAGACATCTCCTCTCCTCACAGAGTCATGTTTGTTTTTTTAATAAATTATTTATTTAACATCCTGGATGCAGTTTCTCCTCTCTCTCCTCCTCCCAGTCTCCCCCAAGGTGTGTTATTCTGAATAGTGGAACTATCCAGAAACAAGCAAGAGTAGACCCTGCCCCTCTAACCGAGGCTTGTTTAGCACTTGGCCTGCGGTCACGGCAGGAAAGGGTTGGCAGGGCATTTCTTTGGTGACGTCTCCTGTTTTACCACTTCCAACCTCAGAGCGTGGCCTTATACATGTTCACAGCTGAAACTGTAGGGGAAAATGGCTGCCTGTGTACCCGACATCAAGTCCCTCACTACACCCCAAAGCCACTGGGAGTCGTCAGACATTGTGAGAGGAGAGGATGACAAAGGCATCAGGGATACAGGCCTGGCTGTTGCTAGATTTCACAGGGGCCAGGTCACTGCATGCACATGGGCTCTTTAAAACCTAGTAACTGCAGGATAGTCAGTATTTTAACCAGTGTGCGTCCCAACGTGAGGGTTTGTTCCTTACACATGTGTAAGTTAAGAGTCTAGGATTTGGTGAGTTTTAGTTTAAAGCTGATGGATTTCTGAGGAATATTTGACCACTATAGAGCCGTCTGTCAGGGTCAAATGGCAGAGCATACAAATTGTCATAGATAGACGGGAGCAAGGGAGATGAGATGCGAGGTATTGCCTGTTTCTCAGGTCACATGACCTACCTCTAGGCTTCCGATTGGGATGAACTCTTAGGTGATGGAAATGCAGAACATGAAGGGGAAGAGAGGGACTTCTGTAAAATGGTCAAGAAATGTCAAGAACTTGCCACATCCTTGACAAACAGCTTAGAAAATGACGGGGTGGTGAGCAGGAGAATTGTGGCAGGGACCCCACCCCCACTCCGCCCTGGAGGACAGCTGTCAATGTGTTTATCCCCTGAGTCATTGCTTCATAGATAAAGGCTTCCGCAATGTCCGAGGCATCGTTGACATCCTGGATTCTGTCCTCACAGCCCTGTGACAGGTCAATTGGGGCCACTTATAGCATAAATGTCATTAGATGTGTCCTCGTTAGAGGCTGCTATGCTTCATAAATCTTGCTGGACATTTACCCTAAGAAAATGAGGTGGTGATTCTCCCGGGCCAACGCTGGATCTGTGCCTTCTGGGAAAGCTTTGCATTTATTTCTTCTGGTGTCTAAAGAAGAGAGGTTTGAGGGGACTGGAGAGATGGCGCAGTGTTTAGGGTCTTCCAGAGGACCTGAGTTCACTTCCCAGCACTAACATGGTGGCTCACAACCCTCTGTAACTACAGCCCTCCTGGGGGACCCAATGCCTTTTTCTTGGCCTCTGTGGGCTCTGCATGTACATGGTACACCTATATGTGGGTGGAACATCCATAGACATAAAATAAAAAGAGGTTAAAAATATAAGGGAGGTTTGATAGTTTAAGCCCTTTTGGTTATATAGAGTTTTCTATTGCTGTAATAAAATACCAGAATCGGCAGCAATATGGGAAGGAAAAGGTTTGTTCTGCTCATATTTCCAGGTAGCAGTCCATCACTGAAGGAGGTCAGGGCAGGAGCCCAAACACAGCAGAACTTGAAGGCAGAAACGGATGCAGAGGCCAAGGAGGAACGCTGGCTTGCTCCTCAAGGTTTGCTCAGCCTGCTTTCATGTACAACCCAGGACCACCTTTCCATGGGTGACACCACCGACAGTGAGCTGGGACCTCCCACATCAACCCTCAGTCAAGAAGATGCCCCCGAGACTGTCCACAGCCCAATCTGGTGGGGGCATTTTCTCAACTGGGCTTGGGTCTCACCTTCCAATGACTCTCGCTTGTGTTGAGTTGACATAGAACTAGCCAACACACATAGGTGATGAACACAACTTAATATCAGTGTGTAGAGACACTGGCTCCCCAGAACAGCACCTTTGCCCTTTCCCTTCTGTTTTCATCCCTGATGCTCCAAGGTAGTGCGAAGTCATCCTCTCCTGGCAGTGCAGGAGGAGAGCGCAGCAAGCTCAGATCAGTTTCTACTGTTTTGAGAGTTTTCTGGTTTCTCTGACTATAACTCTAACCTGGAAAAAATTACCTGAGGGTCTCCAACTATCTTCTTCTGTATTTTTTAAACCTAATACTTTATTGATTCTTTGGGAATGTCCTATCATGCACCCAATGCCACTTTACTTATATCTTTAAAAATTGTTCGTTTTTATTTCATGTTCACGGGTGTCTTCTGTATCTGTGTTTGTGCACCACATGCATGCCTGGTGCCTGAAGGGGCCAGAGAGGGCATCAGATGCTCTGTACCTGTAGTTGTAGTTGTCTGTGAGCTGCCACGTGTGTCTGGGCATTGAACCCGGGTCCTCTACAAGGGCAGCCAGCCCTTAACCTTTAAGCCACCTCTTCAGACCCATGTCTGTGATATTTTAAGGTGGCTTTCTATTATGTATGTATGTAAGTATACCTGGGTGCAGTATTCCCAAATGTCAGATCCCCGGAGTTGTGAACCACCCATCGTGGGTGCTGGAAGCGCAGCCCAGATCCTCTTCAGGAGCAGCGAGCGCTCCCAATCACTGATTCACCTCTCCAGCCTCTTGATAGCTTCCTCCTCGAAATATTTTATCTCGAACTTCTCACTGTCTTCAGCAGGAAGGCTGGCTCTCATTGCTGGCTCTGGTATTCCTCCTGAGGAAAAATAATTATTAAAATGTAATTTACACCCCAAAAGTATGCAATGCTTCCAGTTTTATATCATTTTTTTTCTTTCACCTTAGTGAGAATGATTCTTTAAGATTTCTGTCTTTAGGGCTGGAGAGACGGCTCAGTGGTTAAGAGCATTGGCTGTTCTTCCAGAGGACCCGGGTTCAGTCCTCAGCAACCACATGGCCGCTCACAACTGTCTGTAACTCCAGTCCCAGGGGATCTGGCACCCTCACATAGACATACATGCAGGCAAAATACCAATCCATATGAAATAAAAATAAATAAATTATTTCTGAAAAAAATGATTTCTGTCTTTAAATCAAGGCATGGTGATGCAGAAGACTGAGGCAGGAGGATCGTGATTTTATGCCCTGCCTGGGCTAAAGAGCAAGTTCAGGGTCAATCTGGTTAACATAGTGAGGCCTTATCAAATGTCTTTTTTTCCCAAGAGGACTGGGAATATAGCTAAGTAGTAAAGAGCCGTAGACCCAACCCACAGCACCTCTCTCACATACTTCATCTTCTGGCTTAAGTGGGGCTCTCAGGTCCCTAGAGTCCCCAGCCCCTGACCTCTGCATATATCCTCCCATTCCAACTTTGGGCTAGGCTCTGAGACCCTAGCACCTGCCAGTAGTCCATCTCAAAAGGTATTTATTATATTTAGTTCCCATGTTCTGTCACTAGAGGAATATTCAGAATATCTTGTCGGTAGGATTGCCAGGACCATCTCGTTAAATCTGTTTCATCTTTAGAGGGGCAATTCAAAGGTCACCTCTCCTGTAAAAGCTTTCCGTTCTCCTGGAGGAGTCAGGCTTACTTCTGTTAATGAAAGTCTCCCCAGACCGAGGGCCATACTTCAGCTCAGAAGGCTGCTTTAAATCTATCAGTCTCCAGCACCATTAGAAGCCACCCCACGCGGGCACTTTGGGATAATCTCGCAGATGCTTCTACTATAATGCCCGTCAAGGGAGGGTACTTAATACTCGCTGAATTAATTCACTCATAAGTAAAGCAATTAATAAATAGTATGCTAATACTAATAGATCGACTTTTGAAAATTCTTGCTCCCAATTATTGCTATAGTTTGAGTCTTAAATGCCCCCACCACAGAACTCTATGTGGCCTTGGTACCCAGCATGGTCCTATTTGGTAGGAAATTTTCAGAGGTGGGGCCTAGTAGGAGGTGTTCAGATCATTGGGACCATGGAAGATGTTCTCTCCCCACTTTTTCTATCATTTCACAGGCACAAAGTGAGCACTTTTGATCACTATAATATTTTGCTGCTATAATGTGCTCCACAAACCCAGAGCAATAGTGCCAGTGGACCAAGGGTTGAACCCTATAAGACAGGAGCCCAAATAAGCCTCTTCCCTTCGTAAGCCAGTTGTAACTCATCGTTGGGGAGCCCTGGGTTTAGAGATGAACATCTGTGATATCAAAGCCCACATCCTTTCACTGACTGGGGATTTAAAATATATTTAAATTACTTGTGGGATTCCCTTTCTATTCATAGTGTGGTCCCTTAGTGTCAGTGTCAAGCATCTTCCAGAACTTTTTAGAAACATAGATTCTGGACTGGGCAGGGAGTTTAGTGGTAAATACTTGTCTAGAAAATGTGAGGCCATGGGTAGAGTCTGCACGGCAACAGACAGACAAATGGCCTTCTATAAAGCCCTGCTGCAGGCTTTGGGAATTACTCTGTAGTTAGACAGTGTCCTCAGGTGATGTCTATATGTTCAAGGTTTAGAAGTACTGTGCAACTGCTGCTGCTCTTTGTTCTGGTCGGTCACCAGCACCATGACACGCACAAACTCGAGCATGCCAGGCCAGTGTTTCACCGTGAACTGCACCCCCAGCCCCAAGACTGTTTTTAATTTATGTATTTATTGTTATTATTATTATGTCTTTTTTATAAGCTCAAATTCTAATTGATCCCTTTTTTTTAAAGGTTTATTTAACTTTTTATTTTATGTACATTGGTGTGGAGGTGTCAGATCCCCTGCAACTGGATCTTCAGATAATTGTGAGCTACCATGTGGGTGCTGGAAATTGAACCCGGGTCCTCTGGAAGAGCAGTCAGTGCTCTTAACCACCGAGCCATCTCTCTAGCTCCCTATAATTATGTCTTTGAGACAATGTCTCTCTACATAATCCTGGCTAACCTGGAACACACGATGTAGACCAGGCTGGCCTTGAACTCACAGAGATCCTCCTACTTCTGACTCAGAGTTCTGGGATTGAAGGCGTGAGTCACCACATCCGGCTATGCATTTATTTTTATTCCAATTCAATTCCAAAGCAAGTTACCAGCGTGACTTCCTATTACGTATATTCCATCTGTAATGCGATCCACAGTGGCTTACGAACCTTAATTCATCATTCAACTAGATATGGCCGAACTAATTTCATTATCTCTCACCCAGGCTGTTACAATTATCTCCTGATTTATACGAGCTCCCATCACTTCCATCTTTGAATCCAGTGCCAGCAATTTTGAAACAGTGGGACACATTACTGCAAGCGATTGCCAGTGAAAGGACCAAAATAATCAGGTAGCACAGCTGCTCTGGTTGAATATGTGTGTGTGTGTGTGTGCATGTGAGAGAAAGAGAATGGGTGTGTACGTGTGTGTGTGAGAGAGAGAGAGAATGTGTGTGTGAGAGAGAATGGGTCTGTAGGTGTATGTGTGAATGAATGTGTGTGAATGTGTGTGAGTGTGTGAAATAGAGAGAGAGAGAAAGAATGAGTATGTGTGTGAATGTGTGTGTGAGAGAATGGGTGTGTGTAAGGGTGTGTGTATGTGAATAAGTGTGTGTGAATGTGTGTGAGAGAGAGGATGGGTGTGTGTGAGTGTGTGTGTATGTGAATAAGTGTGTGTGAATGTGTGTGTGTGAGAGAGAGAATGGGTGTGTATGTGAGTGTGTGTGGGTGAATGAGTGCATGTGAGAGTGTGTGAAGGCATGGGCAGAACTCTGTCTTAAGCTCTCCCACATCTTCAGTGATGCTTGCACACATCTCCAGACATATGTGGAGGACACATGGCTGCCCTTGCTCCGATTGTAAATGTTGGGGTGTGTCACAGGTGACTTAGTAATAACTGAAGTACCAAGGTTTTTGAGGAATAAGGTTTCCATAACTTGGAATGGATTCCAATCTTGTTTTCTGCTTTTTAGTATGCTTTCTTGAGAGTGTAAGTCCTCATCTTTGCCATGGGAAGACAGCAGCATTCCATAACCCAATGGACAGAAACCCAGAGTCGCAGATCTAGACAGGCGGCTGTGTTACTGCCAAGAAGAGGTTTCTAAAAGCCATCAGAAGCTGAGCACAGACTCACCAATCTGCCTACCCGATTAGGTCACTGGCGCCCTAATCACTCCACCCACCCCTCCTCAAGACACCAGCATCCTTATTCCTCCTGTATCTTCACAGGTGATACTGCTTCTCCGGCTGGAATCTCTCTCTTTTCTCCCCTCCCCCGGCCTCTCCTCCCCAGCAGACAGGCTTTGAACAGGGTGACAGTGTTTGGCTGGTAGGTGGGAGATGGATGGCGGATGGCGAAGGAGGGCTGGGAAACTTTTCGAGCTATGAGCTCCTGATCACATCACTCGGCCCTAATTCCTTCTGGTTTGCTGTGGGCATCTTGACATTTCTTAATGCCCTCATTTTGGGCTTTGCAGTATCCTTCTGCTTTGTACATTGTTCAAAGGCAGAGATCTTGTCTTATTCATCTTTGTACCCTCGGGGCTGCTACGCTGAGAACAACAGAACACAGCATTTCGTCCTTTCTTAATGGAGCAAGTCAAAGAATGTCACCTTCTGTCTTAGTGTTTTTACAGCCATCTTTCCTTTGGTCAAAATGACCCCAAAGGATATTCTTTGTGCTCAAAATAAAATCATTTGTGTTCCCTGGAACTCTAATTTACCACACAGATTTTCCCCCCAGCTTTGGTTACTCTGTAGTAACAAGAATTCTATGTGTCAGTTCCCTAAAGAACCAGGAGTTTTTCAGCATCCATATCATAGTTCATTTGCATGAAACAGACATCAGGAATCCCCTTATTTGGCCAAATTCAGCAATGCACAGGGCCAGGCTTTAAAAAAAAAAGTAATTCATTAGCTTTGGAAATAGGAAATGACAAGGGGTAATTGATCTATTTCAATTTGCTCTCTGAAGAGATAGCTTTTATTTCTTTGGCCTATGGCCCCTTTTGATTTAATGTATATATTTTCCAGAAAATTCTCCTCCCCCTCCCAACTCTCGGGTAGCAAATTTTAGATGATTTAGACTGTTTTAAATTATACAGTAGACTCTCTGTCTTAGTCCTTCCCGCACGATAATTAAATTTAGGAATCAAGCTGTACCAATGTCCCCTGCCTTGCCAGTGTTCTCATCTCAGCCCTCAGTCCAACCTTTATTCCCTGCTTTCCCCTCCCCCACGGAGATTTTAATTTCGTTAAAACGTTTCTACTGCAGCTGGGAGCCAAGCAGCCCGGCAAGCCGCGGAAACACAATGTCATTTAATATTCCAGCCCACAGCCCAGACAGTTGCACATCGGGTCATTTGGAACAGCGCTCTTGAGACTGCTTTATTTGACAGTGATTGGCAACACCCTGCTGTTTGAAAAACAGCCACCACGTTCCGAGCAATAGTTCCGCTTTGAGAACCAGACCATAAACAGGAGCCGCATTCACAGACGTGACTGCGGTCAGTATGTGGAGCTGCACCCTTGAGTCCCTCGCGCTGGCTGGATATAACATATCCATTCATGAGTCCATCTATTCACTGGTCAACCATCTCCCACCTGGGCTGCTCAGGAGAGACTCTCTAAGGCGCCTGTAGGCTTGGGCACAGCTCCTCCTCCTCACCCAGCCGGAGCTTTGGAGAAAGCTGGCCTCAAAAGAGTGTCTGCAGGTCTAGAAAACCAACTATGGTATCACCAAGGTCACGGGGCAAGCAATGAGTGTTGAGGGGAATCCCAGAGAGAGTGAGTAGAGTTAAGGGTGGAACTGGATTTTTCTGGACTGAGGATAAGGAGTGCATCTATGTCCCACCAGAGAAATGGCCATGGTAAGAAGGGAGAAGATGGACAGGGCAGGGGAAAAGAACTGATCCTGCTTCCTGCCGGGTTCATACTGTCTGTTATGGATTTGGGGGTTCAGGTGGGGCTAGAAATGTACATTGGAGGACCAATAGTTATAGATTGTAGTAAAAGCTATGGAGTTACCTAGTAATGTACTCAGAGAGAAGAAGAAAGAGCTCATGACTAAACCTCGGGTCAACAACAGTTACAGTCAAGGCTGAAGAAAGGCCACACCGGAGGAAGCCTGCAGGAGGGAGAGGACCAACTGGGCTCCGAGCAGCCACTGGGGCAGCGGCCCACTTCACTTTTTTTTTTTTTTTTAAGATGTTCTGGGTTTGGGTTGGGTTGGGTTGTCATACCTGCCCTTCATCTAGATGAATAAATTTGGATTTTTCTTCAGTTCAGTTTCATCTTAGAAATGAGAAGAGCAGAGCTAAAAGACATGTGACTTGTTTGTTTAAGGATTTCTCATGGGGCTGGGGGGTTGGCTTATTGGCTAAGAGCACCTGTTGCTCTTGCAGAGGACCCTGGTTCGATTCCCAGCATCCACATGGCAGCTCACAACTGGTTGTAATTCCAGTCCCAGGGGATCAGAAACCCTCTTCCAGAATCCACAGGCACCAATGCACATAAATACATGCAGTCAAAACTCATACACATAAAATAAAAAATATATAAAAAAGAACCTCTCTTGAGCGGGGCGGTGGTGGCGCATGCCTTTAATCCCAGCACTCAGGAGGCAGAGACAGGCGGACCTTTGTGAGTTCGAGACCAGCCTGGTCTACAAGAGCTAGTTCCAGGACAGGCTCCAAAGCCACAGAGAAACCCTGTCTCGAAAAACAAAAAACAAACAAACAAAAAAAAAAAAAGAACCTCTCTTGATCTCTTTAATTACGCTACCCTATGTCTAGAGCTTGTGTATCTTTTAAGAAATCATCGTTTTCCAAATCAGTTTGGTCTTTTGGAAACTTGGCATCTTTACTTTGATTTTAAAAACTATATTCTCTAACTTTTTCTGTTTTTTTGTTTTGTTCTTAAGACAGGGACTTTCTATATAGTCCTGGCTATCCTAGAACTCACTATGAAGATTAAAGCTAGCGTCAAATTCACAGAGATTCACTTGCTTCTCTGCATCCCAAGTCCTGGGGTTATGCTTTTTGTGCTTTTTCTGTATATCTATAACTATGTATTAATTTTGGTTACTTTCTGACACTAGACAAATTATCTGTGTAGTGAGGCCCTTGGGACCCTAAGGCAGGTCGGTATATGCCTGCCAGGTCTTGCTGGTGATGAGCTATCTTCCCGTCCTATAACTGCCTTTAGGGAACTGTAAGGTCTGGGTTGGGGGCCTGGGCTGTTTTTGTTTCTTAGTTCCGGTGCTCCTAAGAGATGATAGCAATAGAAATACCAGGGTAAGTGCTGTTTGTTAGTCTTCTCTGAGACAGGGTCTCTCTAGGTAGTCCTGGCTGTGCTGGCACTCTTTCTGCCTCCACCCGTGGAATGCTGGGATTAAAAGCTAGTATTCCAAACCACGTAAAGGAAGGCCAACACAATGGCCTACCTCCTGAAGTGAAGTCCCTATAGGCTGCAAATATAAGAGAGTGCTCTGTGGCAGAAATATGGACACTCATGTTGGTTTCCAGGTCCTACATGACAGTACCGAAAGAGAAGGTAAGGAGAAATTTCTATTATTAATTCTTGCAGTCTACAGTAAACTGGCCTCAGCACTCCGCTGGGCTACAGTGAAAACTTCTCAGAGAAAACGTCTTTTTGTGACTTAGGAACTTGTGTGTCTCAGTCAATTTCCTGCTGGTGTAACAAAGTCCTTACGACTGAGTACCTGACGAAGAATAGGCGTTCCTCTGACTCCTAGGCCTGGAAGCTGGGAAGTCCAAGAACATGGCACCAGTACCTGCTTGGCACTGAGGCAGGACCTTACTGCACTGTGACATGGTGTGTTCATTCCATAGAGAAATAAACGGCAAGCCTGCTAGTTTTGTTCTCTTCTTCTTCTTATAAAAAGCCATAAGTGCCTTGTTGGTTGGTTCAGCTTCATGATTTCATCTGACTCTGATTCTCTCCCAAAGATAGATTATTCCCTCCAGATACATTAACTTATAGATACTGAGATTATATTGCAACACATAATATTAGAGAACAATGTAAGTATAAGATATGATGAATTCTTTACAATTCTGCAACTCTACTCTTAGAATTGTCCATGAAAAAAATCTCCTGATTAAGTTTCTAATGATTCTTATTCTTAGGAAGTATTACAATAGGAACACTGCTATTGGTTGGGTGAAATGCGCCCTCTGGGTGTTCTGACTGGTGCACTTCCTCATTCAAGGAAAAGAGGATGCACAGAGATGAGAAAGAACTCTAAAAACGCCCCTAGTCCCCAGGAGATAGGTAGTGAAGTCGTTCTTTTCCCATGAGGTGTGAGGGCACTAGCAATCCAAGAAGGCTGAAGTAAATAATCAAATTGTTTTTGATTCCAAACATAAAGGAAAAAAAAAGTAACTGTCATTGCTTATAGGTAGATTTCTTTCTCCTATTCCAATCTTTTACTTAAAGGGGTATTATTCTGACATTTTGTTTTATAGGTTTTTTTGTTTTGTTTTGTTTCAAAATTCAGAAGCTTTTTGGAAAAATCATTTGTATTTAGTCCACTATTTATTTATTTATTTATTTTTTCCACTATTTAGAAAAATATTTCAGTGTGCATGGTAAAAATAGGACCAATTGTTTATTTTTTAATGTGTTTATTTTTTAAAAACTTCTTGGGTTTATGTATTTATCTTTTATGTGTATGGATATTCTGCCAATATGTGTTTCTGTGCCCTGTGTTCCTGCCTGGTACCAGCAGAGGCCACAAGAGGGCATCGTGTCCCCTAACCGGAATTACAGAAGGTTGTGAGCCACCATGCAGATACTGGGAACTCAACCCAGGTCCTCTGCAAGAGCAGTTAGTGCTCTAACTACTGAACCATCTCTAGCCCCATTGGGATAATTTTTAATCCTCCTCTTACCGAGCCCTTATTCCGTCCTCTTTTTAAATCTTTAAAGGTATCTTGCAGGCATGGTGGGAGAAAGCAATGACCTTCTTCTCTATCCTCCCTTGATCAATATTCTGAACAAATCAGGGCAATGACAGCAGGGATGGGTGCTGGGGAGCGGCGTTGGTAGTGGTAATGTGAAAGCAACTCTTGAATGGCAAGATGAATCCCGAGAGTAAGAAGAGATGCAGAAACCGGGAGGAGGTGGTGGCCCACGCCTTTAATTCCAGCACTCAGGGAGACAAAGGCAGGCGGGTCTCTGTGAATTCGAGGCCAGCCCCCTGGTCTATAGAGTGAGTTCCAGGACAGCCAGAGATACACAGAGAAACCCTTTCTTGAAAAAAAAAAGAAAAACAAAAAAGAAGAGATGCATAAAATATCAAAATGAGCAAACCAGTGTCTTTTTAGGACCACAGGAGAGCAGTGTCCTCTACAGTGTCCCAGCAGAGAGAGGCTGAGGGTTTGCTTCTGTGATTTGTTTCACACAGACAGAGAAGTTTCAGTTAGAGAAAGCTGCCTTTGTAGATACTGACATAGCATTTTCTTGGGGCTAGACAGGTAGCTTAGTGGTTAAGAGCATTTGCTCCTCTTCAGAGGGCCCATCCTGTTCCCAGTGCCCATGTTGGGCGGCTCACAATCACCTGTCACTCTCCAAGGAGTTCAGTTCCCTCTTTTGGTCTCTGAGGGCATGCAACCACAAGACACAAATTCATATAGACACATACGCACGCACATAAGTGAAGGAATAATAATAATTTTTGGTGGCACATGCCTCTAATCTCAGTACTATGGAGGCAGGAGTAAGCAAGTCTCTATGAGTTTGAGGTCAGTCTAGTCTACACTCTAAGGTTGGGCTACACAGTAAGATCCTGCTTTGGCAGAATAGTTAATTCCTTTCTTCCTTTGCATAAAGCACAAAGCCTTGAAACTATCAGTGGACATTTCCCATAAATGCTTAGACTAAATTCGTCTTCTCTTTAACATCCTGCTGGGGCTTTATGGATACTGGTTTTTTGCTGGTCAGTTTATCAGATGACAAATCTCCCCTTCTATCCCTAACCCCTCTGTGATGTGGTCTCACTCTGTAGCTTTTGCTGGCCTGGAACTAGCTATGTAGATCAAGCTAGCCTTGAATTAATTGAAATCCCCTGACCTCTGTTTCCTAAGTGCTGGCCTTAAAGGTGTGCGCCACCATGTCCAGCCAACAGTATTTTGTGATATTTGAAGGCAGTATGTGAGGTCCCTAGAAAATTCCTCCAAAGCTTGCGTCGAGATCAGGATGAATTCTTAGGTTAAACTATAGGTGAAAGAAGAGTGGTCAATTGGGCAGCAGAAGGGTAGCAGCGGAGGGAAGAGCAATGGGACCTCATTCCGGGTAAATGCTGGCTCTTACCTCACCGAGCACGGGGAGAGGCCAAGGGCTCCTCTCACGCAGACTTGGGGATACCATGAAAGGAGGCCTGGTTCATTCCCATCTCTGTTGCTGGGCTATTTATGCCCCCATTGAATCTTATGATTCAAGAGATGGGAGTTTTACAACGCTGTTGTGTGCGGACGGAGCAAATGGGATTAGCTGGGGAAGTCAAGAAAGAACACACAAGCTGAGGGCAAGCGACTCCCAGACACCAAGATGATCTCATCAAAGAGAAGACTATTAGCAAGACATGAGAGCTTTCTGTTAGCTCTCTGCGTTTGTAATGGCAACAGCATCTTCAGGGACAGAAGACTGGTCATTCTCAATGACTGATAAGGCAGTAGCCATAGTAACTGTGCAGCATCCCAGTCAGTACAGCCCATTTCCCCCTTCACACAGGAGTTTGAGGTGGTGAGTCATAAATATGGGTTACTTTGGGATTCCTAAAATAATAGCTTTTGGCTTCCAAATATCACTTGTGTCATTACTGGATGCAGAGTTCCTAAATTTTTTCTTTCCTTTCTTACCATTTAGTGAAAACGGTCTTCTTATTCAAGATGTTGTTTGGTACCATTTTGGTCTCGTTTGGCTAAATAGTGAAGATTCATATCGACAAAACTTGAAGGGTGAGGAATGTTGTTGAAAAAGATCAGACCAGGGACCTGATGTGGCTTGCACTTTCTCAGCTCCCAGGAATTGTCATGACTTGAGCATCTGGAACAAAGTTCTAGAAATACTTTTTGTATGGCTGGAGAGATGGCTCAGAGGTTAAGAGCACTGACTGCTCTTCCAGAGGTCCTGAGTTCAATTCCCAGCAACCACATGGTGGCTAAGAGCCATCTGTAATGAGATCTGGTGCCCTCTTCTGGCCAGCAAGTATACATACAGACAGAACATTGTATACATAATAAATAAATAAATCAAAAAAAAAAAAGAAATACTTTTTGTATAACTGGCCCCTAACTGCAAGCTGGACCATTTACTTGTTACTGGGGAGAGAATTTTATTGTGGACCTTATTGGGTTTTGGGGGGTGTGGATGATCGCATTGGTTGCGTGTTTAAAGATTCTCCAGAGTGATTTTATCTGCAAGGGGTTTCTCCACACAAGCTGACATTAAACTCTAAGCTGTGTTTATTTCCCCTCTGAATTTTGTGCAGTTGGGCTCAGGAGGGCACGGGGAGGGGGCAGTTGCTCAGTAATGACTGACAGCTCTGTAGGAGGAAACCTGTAGGAGGAAGAGAGGGCCTTTATGTTTTGTGTTGGGAAGTTCTGGAGGAATAAGTCCCTCCCCGAACAGAAGATGCATTTCCCACGAGAATGAAGGAGATTTGCTCAAAGCAGAACAACTGACGTCCCCATTCGACTGACTACCAGATCTGTAGTGTCTCACAGCAGATATGGAAGTCTGCAGACATCATCCTCTGGTTGATATTCTTGGGTCTCATGTCCCTTCATTGTGTTTCCTGTGACTCTCTTCAAGGCTACCTAGGCCCTTTTGGGACTGTGGTCACTTCTATTATGAAGATTATAGTTCACTTCGTTCTCAAACCGCCGTCTGATCCAGCGCCTGTGTGGCTCCTTGGCTTCCTCTCACATCCACCAAACTGGTATATGGCCATAAAATATACTGAACCCTGACCCTGCAGCCCTGCCCTGTAGAACAGGCCAGTGTTCCCCTTAGATGAGAATTCAATCCTCCTTCATGACACCCAGAAGCCTCCCTAATCAAGTGCTGTACCTCTGTGTCCGTCTGGAGTGTCTCCTGAAATTGAAGGTTTATTTTCTGACTGCCTGGAGGGTACTGCCCTCCTTCAATTTTCTGATGTCCTCTGTGTCTAGGTAGGAGTGCCAAAAGAATATGCTCACTTTAAACAGCACACTTGCTGTTTGTTTGAAGTTCATAACCACCCCCCCTTTCCCAGCAACCATGAACATGTCTGCTGTGGTCCTTTGATGTGACCTCTACCTGTCTTGTCTACTGGGCCACCCAACATTCTCCAGTATATTTTAACACAGTTCACCATGAACTGCCATTCCAGGTCTTTCTGACTTAAAGAAGGCACACTTTTACACCAGTTGTCAAGAGATAATACAGTGATTTAATGTTTTAAGTGGGCATATATGTTGGAGAATATTACTACACATACACTTCTTGCACATGGAAAATATTCCTTAGCGCTATCACTAGCTGGTTATTAAGGCAGAATTAATATTATTAGAAAGTGACGTTTATCCTGTGAAACAAACTTAATTTAAAAAATCAAGTATAGCCGGGC